>PVJL010009993.1:0-52690 GCA_004026885.1 Lyroderma lyra | reverse complement strand
AGGGGAGGGGAGGGGAGGGGAGGGGAGGGGAGAAAGAAACACGGTGTTAAGAAAACTACCCCAAGCTAACGCCCTGGGCCACAATGGAGTATTTGCAGCAAATGAATGAAGTTAAACCAAGTGTTAACCTCCTGCTTTGTGGGTGGGCGTAAAGCTTGCGTGCTCAATGACATCAGAGACCTCGGATTTAAAGCTCAGCCTGCGAAAACCCATGAAACGTGGGAGCTGAAAGGGGCTTGAAACCGTCACCTGACCTGGATTTGCCCAGGGCGATTGTGACTCCAGGCAGAGCTGGAAATGGAGGCCAGGTCTTCCCGCACACACACTCCGCCAGACTACAAAGCAGGGCTTCACAGAGTAGCTGGGTTTTAGGTTGGTTTCTTTGTTTTTAAACCCCTGGGAACTTCCGGTGAGCAAAGGATTGTAGACTGGCTTTGCAGGCCGCTGGAAAGAGAGGTGAAGGTGGTATGAGCCTGGTGGAGGGTGGGAGTGGGCGTGGCCCACTCTGGGGCCCTCTCTTCGCCAGTCCCGCGTCCCGGGGTTTCGGCGCGGCGAGATCCCACGCCTCTCTGCAATCCTCGAACAGCTCCGTGGTTTGTATATTTCTTGCCCTAGTTAGGACGAGTAGATCCTGACAAAACGTTGGTTAACTGACTGAATGAATGTCCTTCATATCAGGAGAACAGTAGGATTTAATTTGCGTCTTGGGAGAACCGAGGGGAAATATGGAGCAGAAATAGCGTACCGGCCTCCCTTAGGAATGCTGCTCAGAAGCTCAGGGTTGCAGACAGCATCTTTAAGCGCCCGCAATTCTATAGAAGCCATCGCGGGGGGGGTGGGTGGTGGGTGGGGCGGTGTTGTATTGTTTTGTAGAAATCAGAGAAACGGAAGGGAAGTGTATTGCTCGTCTTCCCTCCGTTCAGGGTTTGGGAAGCAGATCCTTTGCTCTCACTTCTTTCTCTGTCTTCCTGTTTCGTATCGCCTGGACGGGCTCTGCCCGGGTGAGCTTCCTTAGGAGGTAGGGATTCAAATTCCAAAAACTTATTTAGGCTCCAGGACCGAGCGGCCTCGGTAAGCATTAGAGGGGAATTGGCAGTGCTTAGGTGCAACGGAGCCTTCGATAGCTCAGTTGGTAGAGCGGAGGACTGTAGTGGTTGGGACGTATGGCAATCCTTAGGTCGCTGGTTCGATTCCGGCTCGAAGGACTTCGTGGAATATTTTTAACTTCCATTTAATGTAGCTAACCTTTGGGGAAAAAGATTTGTTGGAAGGCAGACTGAATTTGCATGAGTACTGCCAGCGTTCAGTAAAACGTGTGCAATAAGAGGTTAGAGTACAACTCTCTTGTAACTTAAGTGGAAAGATAGTAACAAATGTTTTTAAATAGGGCTTTATTACTATTACTTACGTGTACTTATTATATGCTTGTTTTTAAAAATTTTGCCCATGATTCCACTGTACTCCTATGATGAATGTTTTGAATTGAGATTAATCTAGTAGACAGCAGACAGCTTATAACACCCTGTAAGGCAAAAGGAAGAGCAATAAGCAGGATTGGGGGATTAGCTCAAATGGTAGAGCGCTCGCTTAGCATGCGAGAGGTAGCGGGATCGATGCCCGCATCCTCCACTCAGTTTTTACCCACGCATCAGAAGATTCCCTGACCAGCGGAAGATCTGCTTAAATAGAGTGGGTTTATTGTAATACACTTTATTTTGCAGGTAAGTCTTTTCCAGTTTACTTATTGGTCACTTTGTGTTTCCCTCGTCCCGACAGGCAGGCCGTTAACCGCCTTCTGAGAAGCCACGGGTGGAACTCTCTCGCCGAGCGGGTCAGCCGAGCCCCCAAACGGCACTGGCTCAGGTACCTGCTCGCGTGCGAGGGAACTCCTGCGTGCTGACCAATAGCAGTAAGCTTTACTGGGCTGGTAGCCAGCTGTATTCTTGGCCAATAAGCGAGAGAGTTCTTGTTTCCTGGCAGAGCGGGGTCCCGGCACCGCGGCGCTAGGGTTTTGTTTGGGTCCTAGGTGGAGGGCCCGGGTGCCGGGGCCCGAGTTGGCGCCTCACTAGCGGGAAAGGGAGCGGTATCACCGGCCCGGAGAGAGGTGAGGGGCTCTGCGTGGAGTGCGGGCCTCGCCGACCCCGGCACCGCCCCCTTAGCCCCTTTCAGCCGGAGTACCTCAGGAATCCCACCCCACTCCACAGCCACCCGGCTGGCCCACTCCGCCCCTCTGCCCGGGTTTCCTCCGACCCCAACCCCACTTGATGGCCTCACCTCTGACCTCTGTTACCTGCCTTCCCGCCCTTCCTGGGGTGTGAGTTTGTTTCTACCCATCCCATTCCTCCAAACACCGACTTTCCCTGGGCAAGCTGGTCAGTATGAGGATATTTTAGAGTTGAGGGTTGAGAAGCCACCTCTCTTTCCCCAAGTGAGTCTCTACCAGCTACTTTTTTAGGGGTGTTAGAACACCCATTACTCACCCACAACTGCCAGGGTACTTATTCAGGGACTCCTGTGCTTACAGGGCAGGAGAAAGGTGGAACAGATCCATCCCCTAATTGAAATTGAGCAGCAGTCTCTAGGTGAACAGATGGCTTCTGTTTGGCTTAGCAAAGGCCACATTTTCCTAGTTCTCTTCCATAATAGGGATAGCGTAGTAACAAAAAAGGAAAAACCAGCCCCTCCAGGGCTCAGGAGAGCAACAGAAGAATGCCTGCTCAGTCCTTGTGAGGACTGATATAGACAGGAAGCTGCCCATTTAAACTTAGAAACTTGGTTCTCTCTGCTCTGAATTGTGGGCAGCCAATCTAGAAGCAGAGATTCAGAATGGCCCTTTGTTAAGAAGGGCCATGCGTTGTAGTGGGTGTGTCTTGGCTAGGTTTGGGCAATCTCACCTCTCTTATTCTCTAATCTTGGGGCTGCAAAGAGGCTTAGTCTAGTATTTCATTTTGGAATAGCCAAGCTGTAAAATGGGGTCCTTTTAGGTGAGTTACAACCTTAGTGTGGGGACAGAATACTGCTTTCTCTTGGCCTTTGCTGGAAGGCCACTTCTACCTTTTCTGAGGGAGAGACTCTCTTATAAAGGTCCTCCCTAAGAGGACCTTTTATCCGTTTATCCAGAGATTCCCAGAAAATTTGTTTTCATTTTTCTTCCCTCTCCTCCTTACCCCCCCCCCATTTTTCCCCAGCTCTCAGGGCCAGAGTGGGGCAAGAGGATGCCCTACCATGGAACTGCGCTGTGGGGGATTGCTGTTCAGTTCTCGCTTTGATTCAGGGAACCTAGCCCATGTGGAGAAAGTGGAATCTGTGTCTAGTGATGGGGAAGGAGTAGCAGGTGGGGCATCAGCCCCCACCAGCAGCATTGCCTCTTCCCCTGACTACGAGTTCAATGTGTGGACCCGACCAGACTGTGCTGAAACAGAATTTGAAAATGGGAACAGGTAAGAGGCAAATAATAGAGGGTGGAAGAAGGAAAAGAAATGGGATGTCCCCAAATGTCGCTCGGTTAGCTCTTTGACTTATAGTTCATGCCAGCACGCTACCCCTCCTCTTCTCCTGACCTCTCCTTCCTCCCTCCTGCTCTCCCACATGTCCCCTCTCCAACTCTCCTGTATATGACCTTTCTCTCCTACTCTGGCCCTCAGATCATGGTTCTACTTCAGTGTCCGGGGAGGAGCTCCAGGAAGACTCATCAAGATCAATATTATGAACATGAACAAGCAAAGTAAGCTGTATTCCCAGGGCATGGCCCCCTTTGTACGTACACTGCCCACCCGGCCACGCTGGGAACGCATTCGAGACCGGCCCACCTTTGAGGTAAGTTCTCCATCAGGAGGAAAGAAAAAGTTTGGTGCAAAAAGTAGAGGAGGGAAAGGAAAGAGAAGTTACCCTTGATCCAGGGCATTAGGCAGGCAGGACACCAGGTTTTGGTACCAGCTTTCCCTGCAGGCTAGCTTGCGTCCAAGATAAGCCCCTGCCTCAGGAAGCCTTGAAGGAGCTTGTTGTCATATAAAAGTCTTGGAGGGGAGTTGGTAAATGTGATGAGCGTGTGAGGTCAGTTCCTGGTGACTCCAGTAGGATCCTAGTTCTGGCGTTGATGGCATGTTGCCCTTCCCTCTTCCTCTTCTCCTCAGATGACAGAGTCACAGTTTGTGTTATCCTTTGTTCACCGTTTCGTGGAGGGCCGTGGGGCCACCACCTTCTTCGCCTTTTGCTACCCATTCTCCTACAGTGACTGCCAGGATTTGCTAAACCAGCTAGACCAGCGCTTTCTGGAGAACCACCCTACCCATAGCAGGTGCCAACCCCGATCTTACTTCTACCGCAATCCTGGAGCAGACAGCACTTCTGCTGCTTCTGTAACTTGACCTAAGAGCCCTGAACCAAAAATTCATTAGTTCTTTTCTCTGTACAGAATGTGGGACTTTGGGTACCTTTGACAAATACATTTCTGTGTGATCCTGACCTCAGCATACCACCACCTATACTTTACTCACCCACCTGCTCAGTTCAAGCCCTTGATATCCCAGCTCCCATCAGTTATCCAAATTTAGCCAGCACTGCCATTGCTCAGCACACCTTTTTACTGTCCCAACAGAGGGCAACTCTCTGTGTCAATCCAAAGTAATCTGTCCCAAGGAGCCATAAACTGGGGTGGGGTGGGGGGGTCATCCTGTCCTGTGCCCTGCATTCTGGCACTGCAGACCCATCCACACCTTCAACCTCCTTGGTCACTGAGGGACTTTAGGGCCCCAAAGGTGAGGGTAAAGGACCAGGTCCTATGAGTCCTGGGCCCATGAGCAGGTTCATCTCTTGCTAGAATGTTAGGGACTTCTCTTGGCTTAATGATTTTTACCCCTACAGCCCCCTGGATACCATCTATTACCACCGGGAGGTCCTTTGCTACTCGCTGGATGGACTTCGTGTAGATCTGCTCACAATCAGTTCCTGCCATGGGCTTCAAGAAGATCGAGAGCCCCGTCTAGAGCAGCTATTTCCGGATAGCAGCACCCCTCGACCATTTTGTTTCACAGGCAAGAGGGTGAGTGGTAATAGTATAAAGGTAGGACCTTGGCCTTTCCCTAGTCTAGGCACTATTGATAGCTTAAGGTCACATTATCCCCAGGCATCTTGGACATAGCTTCAGCCTGTACTCTGAGGCAAGTGTGACAGTTCCCACTTCACTTACAAACTCAGCCAGCTAAAAATCTAGTGGCTTTTCCTGCCTCATCCACTGTCACCCCTGCCCCCCTGTATAGTCAGTGTTCCAGTGGCACTACAGGGTAACTCACCTAATGACTGCTCTCCTTTCCTCCTCAGATATTTTTCTTAAGCAGTAGGGTACACCCTGGGGAGACTCCATCTAGCTTTGTCTTCAACGGCTTTTTGGACTTCATCCTTCGACCTGATGATCCTCGGGCCCAAACCCTGCGTCGCCTCTTTGTCTTTAAGCTGATTCCCATGCTGAACCCCGATGGTGTGGTTCGGGGCCACTACCGGTAAGAAGCCTCTCCAACTTGTCTGGGTTGTCCCCAGTCCCCCTCATGCCCTGCATCTCAGTGAAGTACTATCAGCCTCTCATCTGCCTAACTTCTATATTCCCAATTCTCCTGCACCTAACAAGAGTAGCCCATCTAATCGTCCAGTGTCCCCAGAAGGAATGGGATCCCATCTAGTGGCACTCTCTGGAAGGAGCAGAGCTGGAATAACTGGGTGCATCTGGCAGAGGGAACTATCCTTAGGTTTCTATGGTAGGCATGATAGCAGATCAAGGAGACGGCCTATCCTCAATTCTTTCCTAATGCAACTTTAATCTTTCATTTTATAAGTCAGTCTCCCTGAGTCTTTGCTTGTACTCTAGTATCTCCTTTGCTGGCCCAGCCCTCTAGGCCCTGCTTCAGTCCTTGTTTCCCTACAGCACTGACTCACGTGGAGTGAATCTGAACCGGCAGTACCTGAAGCCTGATGCGGTCCTGCACCCAGCCATCTATGGGGCTAAAGCTGTGCTTCTCTACCACCATGTCCACTCCCGTCTGAACTCCCAGAGTCCCTCTGTGCACCAGCACAGCCCTCATCTTCCTCTTGGTGCTCCCCTTTCTGACCTTGAGAAGGTCAGCAATCTCCAAAATGGGCACTCATCTGACAGGGGTAACCCTGAGGCCTGGACACAGACTGAGCTAGCAGAACAGAAGCCCAGCAGTGTGTGGATTATGCCACAACAGTCCACTGAGATTGAACAGCCAGCCCCTGACACCATCTCCCCCAAAGAGAGTGGTATTGCTTACTACGTGGACCTGCACGGACATGCTTCCAAAAGAGGCTGCTTCATGTATGGAAACAGCTTTAGTGATGAGAACACCCAGGTAGGAATCCACAAAATGTCATGTGCATGTGGGAAGTGTTGCAGGTTAGGAGATCAATAGTAAGCCATGAACAGAGGGATGGTGACCTGGCAGGAAGGCCTGTGGCTGGAAGAGGTGAACTACTTCTGAACAAGCTTCAAAGGGGCAAAAAGGGATGGCACTGGGCCATAAGAAGTTGGACAATTAATTTCACAAACTCATCCTAGAAAAAGTGCTATATACCTCATTGCTGAATATCACTATGGTCACCTTCGAAGTCCTCCCTTGGGAAGCTATGCACCGACGCCAGCGCCTAGTCCACCCTTCAAATCAGTTTTGGAACTCTTTTTCTGGAATGGCCATCAGAGCTGTCATCATACTTTTTACTGAGTTATTTGTACAGTGTTGCCAACATAAGCATACGGTGGCAAGTTCGCAAACTTCGTTGTCAGATTTTGGGTATGACAACAGCTCTAATGGCCATCCCAGAAAAAGTTCCATCACTGCTCTGAAGGGTGGACTAGGCGCTGGTGTAGGTGCATAGCTTCCCAAGGGGAGGACTTCAAAGATGACCAAAGTAATATTCACCAATGATGTATGTAGCACTTTTTCTAGGATCAATTCATGAAATTAATTGTCCGACCTCATATGTCTCAGTCATTACTTCATGATCTTTGAAAGAGGGTCAAGCTGTCGGCATCGTAGTGTTTTCTAGAGTTTCGGAAGTCAGGGGAGAAGGACAATTTTGCATTATTGGAGAGAAGAAGCTAAGAGCTTAAAAAGAGGTATAATTATACCTTTTAACACCTGAAAATAATGTCAAACATTCGGGAGAATTCAAGAAATGCTGAGTACTGCCGATGGTTGTGAAGGTACCTGCCATGTACTAGTCACATGGTACCATGCTTGCCATCTCTTCCTTGCCCTTGTCCTTTCTTTCTCTCTTACCTTCTGAGTTGCCTTTTTCCTCCCCTAACCAGGTGGAAAACATGCTGTATCCAAAGCTCATCTCCTTGAACTCAGCCCACTTCGACTTTCAGGGCTGCAATTTCTCAGAGAAGAATATGTATGCTCGAGACCGCAGAGATGGCCAGTCTAAGGAGGGAAGCGGTCGGGTTGCAATCTACAAAGCCTCAGGGATAATCCACAGGTTGGGTGGAACCTGGGATACAATTGATGAAATAGTTTCCATAAAGAAAGCAATACCCAGTCTAGAGGGTTTAGGGGCAGGAGATGGTCCACATCTTTTCAAAAGGCAGGCTCATAATTAGTGTTATTGTCTTTAGTCTGGAACTAGACCTTTTTGAGACGTCTTGGTATGTGATACAGAGCCAAGGTCAGTTGCTGGTGGCTGGGGATTAGGATTTTCTATTTGTGTCCACTTTTTTCTAAGTGATTACCTTCTTAGACCACCTAGGCTGTCCCCTATGGTTCTATCCTGATTCCATCCAGGCAGGACACTGATAAATGTCTCTGTCTCTTAGCTACACACTTGAATGCAACTACAACACCGGACGCTCAGTAAACAGCATCCCTGCTGCCTGCCATGACAATGGGCGCGCCAGCCCCCCTCCCCCGCCAGCTTTCCCTTCCAGATACACTGTGGAACTGTTTGAGCAGGTATGACTACATGGGATAAGTGGGGAAATGGGGAGCCTCGTGATCTGGAAAGGCTTTCACTCCTGCTGCCTAACTCTAAGGTGCTCTGAAAAGGCTCACCACTGTCGCCATCTCACTACTGTGGTTATTCTCTTCAGTTGACAGATGCAGGCCTCTGATTGTAATAGTATTGAATGGATGAATGGGCACTATATCTGACCCCCCTTCATGGAGACTCCTCTAGCACATCTGATTCTTTGCCTCTTGAGTTTGTCTTCCTCCTTCTATTGGGTTAGTTCACTCCTGGGCTAAAAGCACCCCTCTACAGTGGTCTTAATGATTCCTAGTGTCCTAGGGGGTCACACAAAAAGAGTACAAAGAGCTGTGGGTTACAGAAAAGAATCAAATGCCTTCTCCTGTTAGAACTCCTTCCTGGCACTAGCCAGGAAGCACACTTGCTCCAGCAATGGTTTAGGGAATGGCTCTAAATCTACCTGTGATAAATAGCCCAGGCACAAAAGTTAGGGTACCCACTAAACAACCTTGAGGCCTTGCCTTTCTTCCATTGTACTGTGCACCGCACCCCAACACACAGCATCTGGGTTGGAAGACCCAGGCACTGAGCCAACTTAGACTGACTTCCCCACAGGTGGGACGAGCTATGGCCATTGCAGCTCTGGACATGGCAGAATGCAATCCGTGGCCCCGAATTGTGCTGTCAGAGCACAACAGCCTCACAAACCTCCGGGCCTGGATGCTAAAACATGTGCGTAGCAGCCGAGGCCTGAGCAGCACTGTGAACATGGGTGTTAACAAGAAGAAAGGCTTTCGAACTCCATCCAAATGTAACAGGTAACACCACCAGGGTGGAAGGGGACAAAGGGTTTGAAAATGGAACAGGGCTGTAGAGTTAGGAGTTCCCAGGGGTTTGTGTTCCTTCCCTACTTCCAAAGCACCACATGGTGAATATTTTTAGGGTAAATTAAAATTAGTAAGATTAGCTCATTTTTTTACAACGGGATCCTCTTCCCTTTTATTTGGAGTGGCATACTTCCTAGATGTCTGAAAATCAGGCTAGGGGACTCCTTGATCCAGAGCCCTGCATAAAATCAAACAGAATTGGGGTGGGGTGGGGGGGCAGGGCTTAGCTTCCAGTGGTTGTGAATGACTGATTGAGGGGTTCAAAGGGCATCACCACTGCAGTAAGAGGTTATCCACTGGGAGTTAAAGCTGCCCAGGGACAGCCCTTATGGCTCTTAGGCTATTTTCTGCAGGAGCAAGGGCTCCTAGGCATTCTGAGATCAGCTGGTATGCCCCAGCTTAGATACCTCATCCATCCACAAGAATTCCTTCTCCCTTGAATTTTTCACCCCAGAGGTTGAAGCTTACTAAGCATTAGACCATGGGGAAAGACTTGAGATACAACCTCCCTGGCCCAGGGTTAACTGGCATCTGCTTCTTTGCAGTGGATTGCCTGTTTCCTGCTCTGAAAATACCCTGAGCCGCATGCGAAGTTTTAGCACTGGCACAAGTGCTGGCGGTAGCAGCAGCAGCCAACAAAATTCTCCACAAATGAAGAACTCCCCCAGCTTTCCTTTTCACGGCAGTCGGCCTGCAGGGCTGCCAGGCTTGGGCTCTAGCACCCAAAAGGTCAGCCACCGGGTGCTGGGCCCTGTGAGAGGTAAGCTAGTCTGGGAGCCCCTGCAACAGGTGTTCAGATGTTTGGGGCACTGCTGGGGGAAGTGAGAACTTGAAGATAAACACTTGGCCTGGGATGAAGGGGTGAATCAATAAAATTAGTTTATAGCAGAATCTGCAGCCTCTCCTGCGACCTTGGTGTTCCCTGCGGCATGAGCTCTAGTGTGGTACTGTGTGGGACACAGGCAGCAGTCCTGGGTACCGGGGCTTCAGCACATGCTGGCAGGCAGCGGAGTTTCTAAGGGTGAAACACTGGCCAAAGCAGGGCCATACTGAGTCATGGAGCCTCCACTTCAAGGAAAGTGCCAGGCTGTCTTGTTGGAGGCAATATAAGTAAATGCCCTCACAATCCGAATTGCAGCACTGTAGAATGATGGAGAATCCTATCCAAAGTCCTATGGGCTGAAATTGTTCCTGGCTTCAGAGTTAATTCAGAAAATGGTATCAGGATTCCAACTCTTACAAAGAAAAACAGAACTACAGACAGCTTCTGCTCTAGCCTTACAAAGCAACAGTCTAACGCCTTTCAGCATTGGCCACAATTGCTCAACTTTGCATCAGTCTCCCTGGTTTGGCCTGATGAGACCCTGCCTGGTAAGACAAGAGATTCTGGATCAAAACGTATACCAGAAACAGATGGGCCTTTAGGGAAAAAGAAGAGGGGAAGACTACAGAGCCATTCCCTAGGAGTGACCTGGACTGTGGCGGGGAGACTCTGGCAGTGCCACTCCTGGAATACACCACAAATCAGTACTGGATATGGCTTCTGGGCTGCAGAAATCTTGCTGGAGGAAGAAGGCTTGTGAGCTAGAACTAAGCTTCCCAGGTTCTCGAGCTACACTCATCCTTGTTAGCATGTCCCTGCTACTTAGCTTGCATCAAAGCTTTTGGTGCAGAGCAGAAACGTGCACTGGGTCATCACTGTGGCAATCTGACCACACTAGTTAGAGCAGCCACTGAGGAGACCAATGGTCCCTCCCAACTTTGACCAGAAATATGCTCAATCTCTGACATGCACCATAGTTACCTCTGCTTATATTCCAAGCCCCATGCTTTGAGATTCTGTCTTCACTGGGAAAGGAAACTTGTGCACACTCTGTTTGAAGGAGAGTATTGAAGTAATAATGCCTTATATTTAAAGAACATTAAACTGTGAACAAAACACTATCACATGTATATTTCACTTAATCCTCACAAAGACCCTGTGGGATAGAAGGCATTTCCATTTGTATAAGGAAACAAGCTGTTTGAGGGTGACTTGTCCAAGATTACACGGCAGTTATTCAAACTTCTGGCTTTTCATGCTCTGGTATACTTAAGTTGCCCATCTTAAACCTGATAAATTTTTCTTCTAATTTCTTTTCCTCTTAACTCATAGCTCCTAGGAAGGATTATCAGCATCATAAATTCCCGTTCCCTATCTACAAAAGAGAAATAGTAAAGAGACTTTTCTAGGTCCTCACTGAAGGGTTCTAGGCAGTTTTAAACATCTGCCCTGTGCCCCCTCCCAGTGCAGAGTGCTGTATTAAGCTCCTTGAGAGAGGGACATGAATTCTGTTTCCTTGTTACTTTCCCAAGTAACTAACAGAAAATATGCATAGTCAGTACAAAGTAATCCCTAATAGGAGATACAGGACAGTAAACACAGCATAAAAGCACACACACATTATAAACATTCAGGGAACTTGGGAGCCACTGTCGTAGGTAAACACAAGAATAATTAGCCAAAGAATGTTCAGCTGAGAAATGGTTTTAAAGAGTCGATGGTGGTACAGTTTGACAAAAAACAATCCAGAGGTGAGAATGATCGCCAGGACCAGAACTGCTGCCTGGAGAGGACAGAAAGCAAGTGTACTAGCTGACTACATGGAGGTCAGGTAAAGAGAGGTGGGAGGAAGAAGTTAAAATGTTTTGAAAGCAAAGATTATCATGAATTAGAGACATATGACAATGACTGTGTCCTTTTGAGAATGATGGCAACCAAAGGCTTATATAAGAGGGGTTTGTGAACTGTATATATCAGGCAGGGAGGGGAGGTAGGATGCTTGGAGTAGTTTATACATGGAAAGACTAGCGTGTGTACCAGAGGCTAGAAAGGAAAGATGAATATGCATACTAGTCATAGAAGTGGCAGGACTCAGTGATGGTGGCAGAGAGACAAACTAAGAGTTTCAAGGCCACAAGCTAAAGAAAAAGGTCAGTGACATTAGGACACTGTTGGAAGAAATTTGATGCGTTTATCTAGTTTAGATATGCTTGGATGTCATGCTATCTATATGGAGGCAGAAAAAGGGCCAAACTGTAGAAAAGGTAACATCAGTGTTGGATCTGGGAGTCATCTACATACTTGTAGATACAAGTAAACTGAAGTTAGAAGCTATGCTGCCCCACATGATTGAGCTTAGAAGCAGAAAAAGAGGGCTGGTTTGAGCACAGAGATACCCCAGGGACTAGAATAAATATAAGGACTAAGAAACTATGTCTCTGAAGTCAAGTGGTCAAGAAGAGGGTTACTAATAATACCAAACAGGAATACCATGAGGAGCTGAAAGGTCAGATCTGAGAAGCTTGCCTCCTGTGTCCTCCTGGGAATTTGCTACAGTTTTTGCTTTGTCTCTTAAAGTCCCTGATATGACTCCAGGATGGGAGACTGGCCCTAACCTGATACAAGGACCTGTGATGCAGACTGTGGTATATGGACTTGGTGTTTTCAATCCTTGGAACTTCTTGGTTTGTTCAGTGTGCCTGTCGGTGCTGTAGCTTTGTGACATTCCTTTTCCACACATCTGGCTCTGTGGCCCCTGCCACATCTAGACATACTTGGTCTTGCAGGACAGGAAAAACATGGCCCCCGTACCTCTGATATCTAACTCTGGAGCAGCTATACTTTCCAAAACTAAGATTGTGATTTGACAAAGGATTTTTTTTTTTACTTGTGAACTTATTTATAAGAAAATTTCCACTAATCTATAAAAACCATATCTATCAAATTTAATAATGCATTTAATTAGTGACTGTCCTTTATTGACGAGATCAGGCTACCCAGAAATTTCAGAAAAGATCTAAACAATCCAATCAGAAGCTTGAGGCAGAGGTTCAGGGAACTAATCTGACAGGCTGTCCTCAGGCTGGGGGATGACATTTTAGAAGGCCAACAGGTAGCCAACTTGGGGTGAACAGGAGTGTTCCTAGGGCAGGAGGCTGGAGGAGCCTTTAAGTAAGCCTTGACTCCCAGCACCCTCTGACTGTAGAGCCAGGATCATCTTTATCTCCTTCTCCCTTTTACAAAATAGGCCTTGAACTCCACCTCCCCAGATCCATGGTCAAGTTCCTGTCCACTGGCTCAGAAGTGCAGATAGCAATATCAGCAGCTGCTGCTGCAGAGGAAGGGGGAGAAATGCTTGGGAACAGCTAATACAGTGATGGAGTGAGGGAAGTCAAAAGTCTGCAAGATAATTAGTGCAAGAGCAGATGCAAACAGCTCAAAGGAGGGCCTGTTTAGGGGAGGGGAGGGTAGAGAGTAAACCAGCTTCTCTTAAAACAGGGCAAGAACTAACGGGAGCCGGTGAGGTGCCCAGGATGCACAATGTAAGGTACTTGTTCTCAGGGTCAGGCAAGGACCTCCCTACATTGTATACCCTAGATGCCTCACTTGCTTCATCTTAGTCCTGGCCCTGGATTCAAGCAGCAGTCTCACTCAACTGAAACGTGACCTGGCCCCTCCAGCGCACCCAGTGGGACACTGGGGTAAAAACAAGGGACTTAAGTGTGAAGTCTTCAACCGTCATCCCATTGCCACTCTCATCCCTCCTAATCTGAGTTAAACCCTAGAGTTTACTAGAACTCTTTCCTGGCCTCTGCAATACCTGGGCTCAGTTGACAGACAGCTTTTGGTAGAGCACCTAAGTCCAGTGGTGAGTGTAGATTCCTTTGAGAAGTGAGTCAAAGGATGCAGGAAGAGCTGCCTCCAGCACCATCACTACTTTTACTGCAAACGAAGTTTCATGTTAAACAGCAGATTAAAATTTACCTGATGGCAGGAAATACCTCCTAACACATCTATTTATCACCACACCTAGCACTTATTAAATGACCAGCAAGTATTTGCTAAACAAATAAAAGGCAAGAAATTGGGGACCACATAAATGCTTCGCACCTTCCCACCCCTCAGTGGGCATAAATCAGGTCTGCAGTCATCCCAGGGATTAAATAAAATCTGGAATGCTACGTGTAGGGACAGTTCCAAAGATGTTTGGCTGGGGGATGCTGCAGGATGCAGGCACAAGTCACATAACTGCTCTAAACTGTAAGGCCTTAGGCTGTCCATTCTAATTCATATAATAGTGAGGTCAGTCTGGATCTTCTCAGACTTTTGCCCCAGGACTATCTTGCCACTCACAAAATGGAACCTATAGCTGATTACCATAAATCATCTCCTAACCTCTGGAAGCAGAGCTGATTACATATCCCTCTTGTACTTAGCCTTAAGCCACTGTTTCTACAGCTCAGAACCTAGAAATAATAGAATTGGGGCTCCTCCCTTTTAATTTTTGTCTCAAGAGTGTGCAGGCCTGGATTATATTGGGGGCCAAAAGCCAAAACATGAGAAATGGCTGTGTGCTCCCATTGCCAAATTTATAGGGAGGCCCGGCCAGATCTTAAGACAGTCTTTAAATGCGATCTCTAAAAGCCTTACACTTTCCAGATCAGAACTGCCCCCCTAAACCAGAACTTACCTTCTATCCCAAAATTCTCTTTAAGCTCCTGAGCCACTTTCTTTGCTCGAGCTCGCTCCTACCTCTTTGGAGTGTACTTTCTCCTCAATAAACTATCTCTTTGTTTCACCACTTTAAAAAAAAAATTCTCTTTAGGGGCAGGATTCCTGAGTTGTATCCTTAGAATCTTTCCCACAATACCTACATTTCACGCTGTTTTTTTCCACACTGATTTTTTTAACACCATTTGCCTGTTTTGCTTCATACATTCTTGAGTGTCCTGCAATTTCTTACTAGAACCTACAAATGTCCCAAAGTCTTTTTAAAGCCTGCTGCCTTGCTCGCACTCTCTCACCCTTTCTCGAGGTGGTGAGGCTTCATTCATCCCATAATGTGGTTTTAGCGTGCTCCTGTGTATGGAGATTTTTCAGGCCACCTGGAAATCTGCTATTTCACCCTTTATCAAGTTCATTATTTGTGCCTACTGCACACTCATTTGGACATCATAGTGATATCTCTGTTTTAACCAAAGAAATTACACAGGTCTGGGTAATGTGTAAGTCACTGGTGGTGGGTAACATTTCAGGTTGTTTGCAGTCTCAAGTCTCTGACTTCTGTTACCTTGTTGGCATCTCTGTATTAGCTCTTACTAGCCCCCTAAGATCTAGCTGTTTTTGACTCTTGGCTGTGGTCTGAGATTCTAATTGGTAATCAGCATCTCAGCAAACTCCTCAAAGCTAGAGTAGCTTCCATCCTGAGGTATCTCCTAGTCCTTATTCATGTTAAGTATCAATTTTTAAAATTTGGTTTGGGGAATTCCCTGGTGGTGTAGTGGCTTAAGATTTCAGCGCTGGTGCTGTCATCGCTGTGGCCTGGGTTTGATTCCCAGCCAGGGAACTACCCACATAACAAAAAATAAATTAATTAATTAAAATTTGGTTTGGGACCTTCCAGAAGTAGCCTTGTTACTGCCAGCTATTGCTCAATGTAGTTAGACAAGATAAGTTACTGTCACCTACTTCCTAAATTGAAGGCTTTGGTATCTAACACATGTTGTGTTGTTAGGTGTCAGTTGACATCCTAGAACCCCTATCGAATTCAGCTCCATGAGGGTTAATAGCTCATGCAGTTTGAGAGCATTTGGCACCTGCTATCCCTCTGGAATGAGGAAGTACCTGCCAATCCTGAAAGCCTATCACTGTTTATGCCAGTGGGCCCCCATCTTTCTGAACCTGTAACAGTGAGCTGCCCCATAAGGTATAACCATGTGCCCTTAGACAAAGTCCACTCAGCCAGCTCATGGTCTATAGTGGGTATCTGCTATTCAGGTAAACAAAACACTTATTAAGGTCTCTGTTTTCTAGGCAGTATTTCATAGGCACTGGGGTATTTAGTATTAGAGAAGATCCCTACCCTCAAGTGATTCAAGTTCTAATTAGAATTACGGCAAACATTTATTGAGTTCTATGTGCTAGACACTATTTTAAGTCCTTTACATGTATTATCTGATTTAATTACGGAGACAAAACCTGTAATTACCAGCCAAGTGAACAAATGACAATGAGAGAACAATCAATTCTCCCTGTAACAGTCAAGGAGGCTTCACAGAGGTGACATTTGATGTGGGACATGTAAAATACCCAATTTTTCACTAGAAAACAGACATTGCAGAAGAACCACACAGCTAATAGCCACAGGGATTATAGCAGAAGGTGTGAAAGGATCAAGACACAGTGTCCTACTGAGGGTGTACAGACTAGAAACACAGTGGGCAGGGCTTTGAATGCCATGTGAAAAGGTTAGACTCTATCCTTTAAGAGACTTTCAGTATCTCCCCTTTCTCTGAGCCAAAATGATTTTTGATCAGGTCTGTATTTTAGAGTAACAATTTTTGGCACCTGTGTAAAGAATGGATTGTAAAAAGAGGTCAGCAGGGAATATTTTTTCAAAAGCCTGAATGAGAGATAATGACGTGTATCTGGACATTGGCAATGGCAAGGGAGAATAAAGGAGGAATTCAAGTGAAGGCAAAGGTAGAATTGTCCATATTTGGTTCAACACAAATCTAAATGTGAGTGAGGAATTAAAAGATGAAACAAGGTTTCTAGCAGAGACTTCAAGACAGGGAGAACAAAAGGGAGGCTAGGGGAAAATGAATTTTGTTTGGGCCGTGAGACATGCCAGGTAGAACTGTCCAGTGGGCAATTAGAAGTGCAGTTCAGAAGAACGGGCTAGAAGGAGATTTGGGAATTTAAAGTATGCTGAGCAGGAGAGGACCAGGGATAGAATGGTGGGGGAGCACTGTCAGTAAGGGGCAGGAAGAGTAGTTGAAGAAGAGCAGCCAAAAGTAAGAGGAAAACCTAGGAAAGCGATTTTAGAAGCCAAGTTCAGTAACATCTTTGCCATAAGAATGAACTGGTGGGTGAGCAGGTTGGTTAGCTATGGAGGTGAGTGGGATGAGGGCTGTCTGAGAACTGGGTAATGGGAATAAATATTAGAGGGATGCTGGTGTGATGACGAGCTTGAAAACAGGCATTTTCTAACCAAGGAGAGCCAGTACCTCACTTATTTGCCCTTTTATCTGCTCGTGTCCCTTGCATTCAGAGCCCCGAAGTCAGGACAGGAGACGGCGGCAGCAGCCACTGACCCATCACCCTACTTCAAGCAGCCTGGCGCCATCCCCAGCTCCTGCCAGTCCCAGCCCAGCCTCCTCGCGCAACATGAGTTCCTGCCTACTGCCCAGCACCCTCAGCATATCAGGTCTGTACACAATGCCATTGAAATTCAGGTTGGCCAGCTTCCTTCCTTCCTTACCACACAGGGTGTAGACCAGGCTCCTGACTAGGCCCGAAGAAATCCCTTCAGCTTTGTTGTCACCTGGCCTGGACCTCCTTCTTGACTTGATGTAATACAGGCCACTCCAGACCAGGGGCATTGGTTATCCTCTTGGATTATCCTAAATATCCATGCCCTTGTAGATGAAGATGGAATTTAATGAACATCCTTATATAATAAAGTAAGTTACCATTTATTGAGTGTTTACTGTGTGGCAGGCACTGCTTTAAGCCATTATGTCATTTAATCCTCATTTTTATAGTTGAACCTGAAGCCTTTTCCTACCTGCTACTTATTCAGTCCCCAACTCTAGGAGCTAGGCAACATTAGACAAAACTGAAGAATGAAAAAAACCATGTGTGTCTTTTACCTGTGATCACCGCAAATGTGTGACCGTATCATCTACATAAAACCTTGGCCATTTGCTCTTCTAAGTTACAGACCCAGCTGTTGTAAAGGAGTGGATGGAAACAATTTCTGACTCCAGTCCAGCATCTTCCACCTCCCTCAGAGCCCACTACCCCCACCCCTCGAACTCTTCACTGGGTAGTCCTCAATCCACTTGTCTTGGGTCCTGCTGACTTGATTCTTAAATGCTTACATTTGATTGGAACAGGCTCTAAGGTCTGTACATTCAGTGTAGTTCAGCTTGAGTGTGTTCTGATTCAGGCTCCGAGTTGCTGCTCCGCCCCTTGGACCAGACTAGAACATGGCAAGCTTCTCAACCAGGGGCAACCCCCCCACACACACACACACTGGATATTTGGCAATGTTTAGAGACATACACTGTTGTTACAAATGGGGAGGGGGGCAGGGGAAGGAACACTATCTAATGGGTAGAGGCCAGGGATGCTGCTAAACATCCTACAGTGGCACAGGTCAGCCCCCGCCACCAAAGACTTGTCCAACCCAAAATGTGAATATTGGCAATATTGAAAAACCCTGATCTGAAGAAGTTACCTCTTCTTCTCCATGGCCCTTACCCTGATACCAGTTTCCTTTGTTCCCTAGGGAGCAGCTGCTCATTCCTGTCAGGGGATAAGCCAGAGGCTGTCATGGTGATTGGGAAAGGTCTACTAGGGACTGCACCTCAGATCCCTTGTATTAGGACCCGATTGCAGGTAACATTTTTAGGTCTTCCCCAGTTGCCAGCATTAACTCTGGCAGAGCCCAACAAGGCACTGTTCATCTGGGTAGTGGGAGGGAAAATGCCTAACAATGCTTTACACCCTTTCCCCACAACCTTGTCACAGAGCTGCTCTGCTGTCTGAGTGCCTGTCTAAAATGTCTCCATCCCCTTCAGCCAGGTCTCTTGCTTGCTTCCAGACTGTGTCCCTGCCAGATATACCCCAACCTCAGCCTGCTAGCTTTGGCTCTGCCTGCCCCTGCCCTTAGCTTCTCCTCTCTTTCTGCCCAGACCTGCCTGAGGAGAGTTCCCGCCAGGAGGGGTCCCGGATTCCCCAGGTAACACATCTGGTTGCTGCCTAAGAACAGCTATGCCACCAACTTGTGATTCAATCCAGATCCCCATGCTAGGTTGACTAAAGTTGGGTATAGGCAGGTGACTGGATGGATGGGTGAAGCTTAAGCTGCTCTGGCAGGGGCTCAGGCACAGGAGGCTCTGAGGAAGACCTACCAATTCTCCAGTACATTTCTATACCGTACTTTACTCAGCCAGATCTTGGCCATGGTATAGTCACTGAGGTTAAATGCTAGATTCTTTTGCCTCCCCTACTTAAGTGACTTAAGAGTATATAGTCATAGATTGAACCCAAGAGTTCTCTAGCTATTATCCTGCCTGACCCTCAGCTAGGGACGGTGCCCAGGAATTCAAAGTCCCAGTACCTGTGTTGACCACTAACCTATACTCTTACTCATGGAAACTCCAGAAGCAAAAAAGTTGGTAGAATCCAGCCTCCTAGCCCACCCTTTGTCCATACAGGGTAGGCCCAGGTTGGGCCGAGGCTCACCGCCAACTCGCAGAGGGATGAGAGGCTCATCAGGCCCCACATCCCCTATCCCCCGGACCAGGGAGAGCAGTGAGCCAGAGCCGGGACCCCACTCTACATCAGGGTGAGCACTGGGGTCCAGTCCCTTGCCCCATCTCTCATTTCTGTCCCCTCATTCCCATTTCTGCCATTTAGGATCATTTTCTTCCTTCCCTACTCCCTCTGACTCCCAAAAACCTAAATGTAATTTCATTAAGAGGAGAGTCCCTGATTCTGTACCATCATGGCCTCAGCCTTCATTCCAATGGCAAGTAAACACCTAGTTAGGGTCTAAGGCCTAGGAGCTGGCTGTTTCCAGCAGCAGACTACTGTGCAGTACTCACCCTGTCTGTCCTTACCCATTTCACCTCTCATCTCCCAACCCCTGGCCAACAGACCCGAAGAGAGGCAGAGTTTTTACAATCCTGATTCCTCTTTCTTCTTGTTGCAGGCTGCCTCAGGCGGGACCCCCACGGCCCCACTCTGCACCTGCCTTTTCTCCTATTTTCTGTAGTCTGTCTGACTCCCAGTCCCGGACTTGTTACAGCGGGGGGCCCTTGGGCCAAACTGAGGTTTGTTTTGTCCCGAAATCTCCCCCACTCACTGTTTCTCCCCGGGTCTGATGCCTTGACCTTCATGCCTAGGATACAGCCACAAAATGGGGGACACAGTGAGAAATATGCTAGTCCCCTCCCTCAGCTGCTCATTCCATGTGACAACAATAACTCTTTGGAATGCCAGCCACACTGTTTTGAAGCACCACAGAGCATCACCTTGAAACAGGACAAAACAGGGATGTGCCACCCCTTCCCTCCCTCCACAGCACAAAATTTTGGGACCACAAAAAAAAATCTATATTTTTATACTGGGGGGTGGGTAGGAAGTAGAAAAGAAAGCAGCCTCTATACTGGGTCCTACTCAGTGGCAGCTTCTTGTTCCACAGGGTTAAGGAAGACTTTGAGGAAATAAAAGTTGTTTGGAAAAATCCAGGTGTAGTTGCTTTGTATGTTGTGATGGGTAGAAGGGATGGAGTGAAGTGTGAAGGCCCCTCACACCCTCCATCTTGCCTCAGACTATGTCCTGGAACCCTAGAAAAGAGGGGGAAAGACCTGAGGTAAGGAAAATGCTGCAGCTTTGCTCTGGGGAAGTCCTCCAGGAATCATCTCCCATCCAGCCTCTTCGCCCTTTCCGTCTTATGGGTGGTTTCCAAGCCCTTCACCCACCCTCCCCTTCCTCTCTGAATTTGGGTCTACAGTAGCCAACCCCTAAATCGGTGCCCTTTGCTCCAGAACATGGAAATGACGTTCTGCATCGTTACAACCCCGCACACACAAAAACTGCCTAAGTAAATCCTCAACCACGTTGGAAAAGTGAGGGCTACTGAGGTGACTCGCCCAAACCCTCATTCGGAAGGGTACCGTCAGTACGGTTTCTTCCTACTGGTGTCGGTGCCTCCAGACCCCCATGGTGGGCATGTGGGGACCACCTGAAGTTGGCGGCTGAGGGGAACAGGAAGCCCACCCCCATCCTGGAAGGGAGTAGTTTAATAGGGAGGAACATGACACTGCGAGGCACTCCCTTCCCTGCGCGGATAAGGGGCCCAGACCTGGACTATATCATGTTTGGTCCGACACTTTCTGACTTGAAGTTTCGGACCCTGCAGGCCCTGGGGCGGCCTCGCCACTCCACTCTGCAGGGCCTGGGCGCTACAGCCCCAGACCGTTACCTGGGGCTGAAAAAGAGCCACTTTCATTCCTGCTTCTTGGGATTGTTGACGGCCACGTAGTGATAGAGGACCACAAGCAGGAAGAGCGACACGCCCAGCATGTTGGCGAAGATGGCGAGCTGTACGTCTGTGATCATCCTGCGGAGAAGAGACACTAAGCCTCAGGTGGGCACAGTCCTCGCCCAGACCGAATCCCATCCTCGCCCCACTGGTCCAGCCACCGCCAGACGGACGGTGGACCACGCCTGCGTGCCTCTCACCTGATCAGTTGGGCTCCGCTCCGACGAAGTCTGCGAACTAGCTCTAGGTAGGAGAGCTGGACCGGAAGTTTGGAGCGCCAGTTCTTTCCCAATCCAGGCACTTCCGGCCGTGCGGCTTGGCCGGATCGGACGCTCTAGCCCTGCGCTCTCGCCTGCTCCCCGCGGCGCGCTCGCGAGGGGCGGGGCTGCACGGAGATGACGCGCCTAGAGCTCCCTTGGCGCAGCTGCTCACAGCTGGCGCGGCGGGGGACGTGGTTAACTTAGCTGTGACCTCCTCCCCGGAGATGAGGAGTGCGCTAGGGTGAGGGTGCGACGGCGGAGCTGGGTAGGAGGCTCGGCCTGACCCTAGACTCCGACCCCGCTTCCTGTCCTGGCCCCCCGCGCTGCTGCCCACCCTTTGCTTCCCGGCCCGGCCCAGCCAGGTGCTTCCTTTGGGCCCTGCCCTCAATGTCCCCTCCCTGGCCTGGGCGGCGGGAAGAGGCATGAAAAGCGATGCAGAATGGAGACAAGGCTGGGACAACGGGGTGCTCCTCTCCTCGGCGCCAGCCTTTCTGACCCACAGCCTCCAAGTAGAACGATCCTGCCAGTGATTCGACCAGTGCCTCCCTTACCCAGGCTCCCTCCCTCCATCCCACCCCCGGAGGTGGGCGTCGGAAATAGGGCGGACCCTCCCGGAATCTCTACCCAAACCGTGGGACTTACGCCAAGTGGGAAATCACCCCCCGGATGTGAAAGAGAGGGGAGGGGAGGAAGGGCCAGGACAAGCCAGAGGGGTCGTAGGTTCGTAGCTGAGTGGGTCGTGGAGGAGAAAGAAGAAAGATGACTGGGTAGATGTCCGAGGGTCTCTGGTGAGGGGAGAGGCACTCCGGCTCTACAACCTTCTGCCCAGCCAAAAACTACTCCCCCCGCTCACTCCTTGCTTTCCCTCAGTTTCACCATAAAAGGGAACGGCACTGAGCCAGGCTGGGGCCGGGGGCTGGGCTGGGCTGGGCTGGGCTGTTGCTCTGGAGCTGTCAGGGGTAATGGAAGCCAGTTGCTTTGCGGTAGAGGGGGGCCGGGCCCAGGGGACGCCTGTGCTTCTCTGAGCCAAAGAAAACTACAGGAGCTTATATGGGGCTGGAACAGCTGGGTCAGGGTACCAACTTGATGCCTGTGTGCAGAGTAAGCTAGGGTACACTAGGCCAGAGTGGCCTTCCCTGGCCTGGGATCATCAGTTTGTCCTCCATGCTCCAGCCCAGTGACTCCTAAGCTCAGTCTCTACCTTTGATAGTCTGTAGTTCCCCTGGCCTCCACCATGCACCCCCTACCAAGTATTTCCCAAAAGTTTCCCATTTAGAATCCCAAGCCCATGTCCCTTCCACATAACAGTGAAACCTCAAATGTGTACTCTCACTTGTACCCTTCAGTGAGCAGTGTGTTCCCAGCTCTGCTCTGGGAAAATGAGAGTCTAGTTCTGAAAGGCTTATACACATGCTTCGTGTCTCCAAATTTGAAGCAGATCCAAGCCCAAACAGACACTTATATCTACTGTTGGAACAGAACTAGACCTCTAGAACTAGACCCTAGAAAGCAGACTTTCTACACTGCAAATGACATGAGATGCTTTAGATTTCCAAGGCTGTCCTGAGACCAGCTGAGCCAGGTGCAAAGTATCCTAGACTGTCAGTGTTGAAGGGTGCCTTCCAGATCATTTTTTAAAGAAGGAAACTGAGGCCCAGAAAATTGATTTGAACAAGTTTCTTTTTTATTTTTTTTTTCTTTTTGGCATGTGGGCAGCTCCACTGACTGGGAATCGAACCCAGGCCGCAGCACTAGACAGCGCCAGCGCCGAAGCCTTAAGCCACTACACCATCAGGGAACTCCCTGAACAAGTTTCTACAACATTAGAGACTGTCAGCTGATCCTCCTTCCTCTATTTCGTACTCCATGTTAGACTGTGGACTCAGTAGATTGTCCTGGGTCAGGGACAAGAAGAAAATAATTTGTTTTAGAACCATTCAGAAATGTCCTTTACCTCCCAGAATTTCCTGAGCCTAGGTCAGCAAGACTTTATCAGCCTTGAATGGGTCATTTAACCTAGTGCCTGGAAGAACTGGAACTAAACATGGTCTCCAGGACAAAACTGGTCTCAGCTAAGAACTAACAAAGCTTGAAAAAAGTTTGGGTGAAAGAGTATGTGGGAAATGAGACAGGCAAAGCCTTGTCCTGGGGGAAACTGGAGGAGATAGAGCAGCAGTGTGGCTTTCTTGGGCCACACATAAAATACACCCACACTAACGATAGCTGATGAGCTAAAGAAAGGTCTGTGCATAATTCTCGTAATGTTTTTTAAAAGTTTACGAATTTGTGTTGGGCCACGTTCAAAGCCGTCCTGGGCCACTTGCAGCCCATGGGCCATAGGTTGGACAAGCTCCCCAGGGAAGAGGTAGAGGGTCTGGAGTGGGACAGGCTGGTGGCACTTAATCTTAGTGATTAGTGTGACATTTGCAAGGAATAGATATGAGGTTAGGATTAGACTCCAGTGAAAAAGCAATAAGACCCGGGAAAAGGGTACTGAACCCTGAACTCAGGGAGGTTGGCACCTAAAGTACTATACCTGTAGAAAGGAAAAGGAAACGTATACATTTGAAGAGGAGTGGACTTTTGCTGGAGTCCTACAAGTTTGATTCCCATCTGGGTTTGCATGACCCAAGGCCCAATTCATATCATTATTCCCCTCTTTCCCCTCCCAGTATTCAGCATCTGACAGACAGTGTTAGACATAAAATGTTCCTTACAGCTAGTGTCCCCTGGCTGTCCTGGCCCTGATGGTTGACTGAATGAGTTAGTTGCCTAGTATAGCCAAGATTTCCCATTGGCACTACACCCTTGGGAATCCCCCATCTTGGAAAGGTTATAAAATAGATATTGTCCTAGTGCCCCAGGGGCTTAGCCTATTTTGATTTCATGAATTCTCTTACCAGTTGCTTTGAAAATTTGTGGCTCTCTGCCAATGCCACCACTGCAGCCACCACTGCATTCTCTCTAAACTTAGTCTCCATTGCAGCCTCCTTGCCCAACATCTCAGGCCTCCCCAGTGAACCCCAAGCCACCAATTTATCTGCTATCTCCAGATATTCATGTCAGCCTCTAGGTCTTGGCTACTAATTACAGGACTAAATCAAATGCAACCTACTGCAATTGTATTTCAAAGCCAACATTTTTTACTTGACACACTTAAAACTGATTTTTAACCTTAAGAGGGCAGGTGAAGGAATGGGTAACAACTGGGCAGTGACAAGGTGACTGAGGTGACTTTTCGGGTTGCTACAGGCTCCATAAAGAAAGAAAAGAGGAAGAAAAGCAGAGAAAGAAAACCTACAGTAGTAGGCAGTGCAACCTAGAGGGGAATTGGGTTGGCTTCCTGCCAGGGCCAGGGCCTAGAACTGATGCTGAGACCAGGGACATAGCAGCAGCCTTGCACTGACAGCACTGTGAAATCAGGGTCTCCTAGGACCATTTCCTTCCAATCTCCTTGGTGTGCTGAGCCCTACACCTCTAAGGGGCAGCCACAAATTTCTCTTGCTTCTAGTGCTTACTTTGACCATCCTGTCTTCACCATTGCTTGGCCAAAGGACGTCAGAGTGACATTGCAGACACAGTTTCCAATTATTGCTTTGAGAATGGTTCCCAGAATCAAGACCCACTTTTCTAACCATCTCCTGGACATTTATTTCCACTGAGATGCCTCCCTCTCATCTTAAACTCAGTACAGGCACACCTTGGAGATATCGCAGGTTCAGTTCCAGACCACTGCAATAAAGTGAGTGTCTCAATAAAGCGAGTCATAATCGTTTTGCTGGTAGAGGAAGTATATTTGTAAAAATTTGTATAGTTTTCAATTTGTGAAAAAGGCGCAATGGAACAAAGTTTGCCTATATGTCCAAACTAAGGTTATCTTTCTTTCCTCCAAACCTCTTATCAACTTACCCATTCTAGCTAGAGCCTTGGAATCTTCTCTGGTGTTTCCTTTAATCTGGTTCCTGATTACCCAGGCAGTCACCAAGCAGTCACAGCCTTCTCTTCCAAGTCTGCATCTTTACAATGTACCATTTGGAAGGGGCCTTAGACAGCAGGCCGCAGGCCCCCAGTGGAGTCATGGGGTTTGCTCGGAGGAATAACACTACTTTAGAGGAGGTGCTGGAACTAGCATGCTTGTGCCCTAACACCCTGCCCATTGCTCTGGCTGACAGTGTCTCCTTTCTGCTCAACACCTTGTAATCCAAGCTCCTCAGTCATCTGAGCCTGTCCCTTATTTTTCCAAAATCAATTTCTCTCTTGGTGCCACTTCTTCCTGACACAAATAAGAGCTGACATGTATTGAGAATTTGCCACATGCCAGGCACTATTCTAAATGCTTTACATGTATTAAGTTAAACCTCACAAACCTAGGAAGGAGGGTACTGCAAACAAAAATCTGGAGATACTTTCTTAAAGAAATCTAAAGAGAGTTTATTCAGGTAACTGATTAGTTGCAAACCGGGAAATGTCATCCTCAGGATGAACTGAGAATATGTTCTCAAATGGAGGAGATAGAGCAGGATTATAAAGGCAGAAGTTGCAAGGAGATGATGAACAAAGAGATGGGTTGCTAGGGGAAACAAGGTCATAAACTTACATCATTGGTTTTCTGATTGGTGGTGGCTAACTGGACTTTCTATAGTTGGTTGACTCAGTGATTGAGCAAGTGGGGTTGTAAGGTAAGAACAATGGGTAACATATGATTAAGCATTTATCATATCTAAGTCTCAGCCCAGGCCTATGGGATGAAAGGGCTGTCTTTGGGGGTTCCCTGATGGGGTAGTGGCTTAAGGCTTTGGCGTTGGCTCTGTCAGCGCTGTGACCTGGGTTCGATTCCTGGTCAGGGAGCTACCCACATACCAAAAAGCAAAAAGAAAAGAAAAGAAAAGAAAAGGCTGTCTTTGATCACACAATTACAGTCCAGGGAGAATTATTTAACAACGATGCAAGTAGTACAATTTATTAAACGTTACAATCAGCACAGGGCAGGGAGGCTGCTGGCCCTGCAAGCAGTTCCAGAGCTCAAGCTGCAAAATCTAAATTTGGGGGCACAAGTTATGCTATTAAAGTTCTTATAAATCCTCAGTACTATTATTATTCCCATATTGCAGATGAGGAAACTTTCCCCAACCTGAAGTCTCTCCCCTGTGTGTCTCTGTTCTTCAGTTTTTACCTGCAACACTGTTGAGGTTCTGTCTCTTCCAACAGCTCTTCTCTGACTTCCCCTCCTCTTACCCAGAAAACACCTCATCTGTTTGGCCCCTTTGGCACTCTGTCTTCACTGCTTTGTGTTAGTTCTCTGTTCTGGAGCTTGTGTCCCATTCCCAACAGCCCCAGCTGCTCCTCACTGAGTCTTACATATATGCCTACGCTACCTGGGTGCCTCCACAGTTTTGGGCACACAGCACTCCCATCCAGTACTTTCGCTTCGCTCTCACGGGCGTCTCACCACACAGGGAGACTTGGTCCAGAACACAATGCTGAGGGCCAGGTGCTGAAGAGAGGCCAGCTGACAGATTGAGACATCTCAGGAGGAGCTGTGGGGTCAGGCTGATGCTTAAGTCTGACAGAGTTCCTTACAGAGGCTATCCTATCAGACTTGCCTCCAGGCTAGGGAGTGACTTCTTTTTCTGTACAGATAGGGCCCAATTTTCTATATAGATACCGTCCTCTCCTCCCCCATTATGGCCTGACCCTCAACTGAGATAAGCCTGGGACCCACCTTCGTTTGGCCTTTTAAGAAAGTGTCTTTCTCCTCTTGCTGAAGTCCTCTCCATGCTTGACAGAAGGCTGCTCCCCCATTTCCAGATTCCTTTCTTTCTCTCCTGGCTTCTCTGACTTTCCTGCTTGCCTCGGTGGAGTCCTTTTTCTTCTGCTTGGCCCACTAGCCCTCTCTCCTATCCTTTCTCCCACATCACTGACCTAGGTATTTAGATTCTAATCTCAGCCCTGCTGTCGATGCACTGCGCTGTGTTACCTTGGACAAATTACTTTCCTGCTCTGGGCCTCAATTTTCATATCTATGAAAAGGAGAGAGCTGGACTGGATGGTGAGTGCTGCCCTGCTGAGCCCTCCGAGCCAGTTCTCTTTTCACGGTCCTCCCCTCTTCTTCTTCTCTGTGGGCCCCTCTCTCAGGTCTTCTTTCCCAGAGGAGGCCTGCCCTAGCCCCAGGAGAGCTGTGGCTCCAGCTCCTGTTCCCCATGTAAGCAGCCAGCCCTGGGCCTCCTCCCCAGCCCTGGCCCTGGCTCTGCTCCATGTGGCCCGTCTGAGAGGCTGGCCCCAAGCCCGGCGGCAACTCCACATTTCTGTTTTTCCTTTTTTTTTCCCTCTTTTTCCCGGAGTTAACAAGAAGCAGATGTGGCGCACGATGGTTGGAGAGGTGGGGGGAGGAAGGGGGAGGCTGGACCGCCAGCCAGACAGGGGGGAAGGGAGGGGAGTAAGCAAGAGAGGGAGGCTGGAGGCCAGGGCCCGCCCCACACAGCCACTCTAGCGCCTCTGAACAGCCACAGGGGTAAAGTCCTGTCACCCCCAGGATCCGGTCATTGGGGAAAACAGATAGAAGGCCAGTGGAGGGCCAGCTGGGGCAAGGGGGCGGAGGCCCAGGAAGCAGCATCTGATAAGGGCAGGGACCAGGCACAGGAGGCCGGGGGGCACTGAGAACAAACTCCCCTCAGAGGTGGAGAAGAGGAGAGCGGAAGGAACCAAGGGAAGCACAGACTGGAGCCTGAGGAGGAAAGAGGAGGGGGAGAGGGGTCAGGCCAGAAGGCCAAGGAGGAGGCGTGTGGCTGGGGGCTGCCGGCAGGAAGCTGAGGACAGGACCCAACTCGGAGCTGCGGGCATCCCCACTCCAAGCAGAGGCGCCAGTGATCAGGAGGGATGTGCCTCTGAGGGCCACGGCAGAGCACCCCACCATGGCCCCCAGGACACTCTGGAGCTGCTACCTCTGCTGCCTGCTGACCACAGTCTTGGGCGCAGCTAGCTACCCTCCTCGTGGTTACAGCCTCTACACGGGAAACAGCGGGGCCCTCAGCCCTGGTGGGCCCCAGGCCCAGAGTGCCCCCCGGCCTGCCAGCCGCCACAGGTAAGAGTCTGGATCCCAGCCCAAGTTTGGAGGTAGGTGGGAGGGTGGGTCAGAATGTGAGTAACCTCCTCCATCCCCCCATCTTGGCTACCCTCTCCTGGGCTGTATCCCCCATGCAGGAAAGCAGGAGAGGAAGCCCATCCATCAGATGGCTCCTCACATGCCCTCCTTCCTGCCGGGTATTTCCAGGACCCCCCTGAATAGATAGGTCCCCAATCTAACCTTACAGGGATGGTTTCCCATGTCTTCCCCGTGGGACCTGCAGTTAGGTGCCCAGAGAAATGACCCTGAGGGGCGTTGGCCAGGCCTTCCTGCCAGCTGCATGCCAGCCTGAGATCCTCCGGAAGACCTATCCCTTTTGAGGGCTTCCTCAGCCCATCCAGTAATCCACGATTCTAACACCATTCAGCTCTGCTCACTTGGGCTCTCCAGCCGGACCCAGATCAGAGGCCAGCATGAATGGGGCCAAGAGCATAGAACTGCAAACCCCACAGGGGACAGGGCTCATCAATGGCTTATTCTCTGCTTAACCCTGAGCTGGACCCCTGCCTGCCCAGTCCTCTCCCCTGAGGGGTGGGTGGAAGCCAGCAGCCCAAGAATCACTAGAGGGCCCCAGCTAGCCAGCTCATATAGGCCACGCCAAACTGGGGACTGAGACAGGGAAACGAATGAATGTGTGAATTCAGAGGCGCCCCAGGACCCCCTCCCTAGTCATAGATCAACTTCTTGTAGTTGTGGTTTTCCATTCTGCGCCTCTTCTCCTGTCTTGAAAAGTCTTTACTGACTCCGTCCACACAGGAAGGCGTGGGGGGAACTACTCCTGTCAAAGCCCTGGCTCCCACTGGTTCCCAGGGGCCCTGCATCTTTTGACCCTCCCTCAGCCCCGCTGGTAGCCTCTGGGCCCTCCTATGGGGCATGTGTCTCTGGCCCTTGGGCCCAGGTGGGGTTGTGTCTGCAGGAACTGGTGTGCCTACGTGGTGACTCGGACAGTGAGCTGTGTCCTGGAGGATGGAGTGGAGACCTTCATCAAACCCGACTACCAGGCTTGTGGCTGGGGCCAGCCCCAGTGTCCCCGCAGCATCATGTGAGCCCCAGTGCTGGGAAATGGGTACTTGGTGGGGGCTGGGCTAGGATAGCAGGCAACCATCCAACTTAGGAGTTTGTACAAAGCAGGTAGTTGTGGCAAGGGGCAGGACCAGGGGCTTCAGTCGGAGCCATTTTGAGATGCTGAGGCAACAGTGTGGTGAGATATTGAGGGCACACTTACCCCAAATGCCTTCTCTGGGCTGGATGATGCTCAAGGAGAGGAGTTCAAGGTTCCAGCACAGTACAAGGGAAGGAAGAATAGGGATTTGGCCCTTGGCCAACAAGCTGACAGCTGTCAACTAAGCAAGGCCACTTGCTGGACAGTAAGAGGGACCCAACCTGAGGGACAGGTCTTGCCCACCAGCAGCTGCCCATCTCTGAGGACAGGGGCCAGGGTCACCAACAGTACAGGGAGGAGTAAAGAGCCCTCTCTCCACTGCTCCCAGGTACCGCAGCTTTCTCCGCCCTCGCTACCGCGTGGCCTACAAAACAGTGACGCATATGGAGTGGAGGTGCTGTCAGGGGTACGGGGGTGATGACTGTGCTGAGAGCCCTGCCCCAGCGCTGGGCCCTGCACCTACCACACCACGCCCCCGGCCCCGGCCTGGCCGCCCCAACCTCTCTGGCTCTAGTGCGGGCAGCCACCTGAGTGGACTAGGGGGAGAAGGTGAGTATAGGAGCCCTGGGGATCGAAGTGGGAGATGACACTGGGTGGAAAAATGTGGGCCGCTGAGGGGGAAAACCCCATACTCCAAGTTAAGAAAAAAGGGACAGAAGGGAGTTAATGAGATCCCTGAGGTTCCCTCTCTGTGCATTTGTGCGTGTGTGTGTGTGTGTGTGTGTGTGTGTGTAATAGAGATTGAGGGGCTGAGAGACAGAGAAAAAGGAGGCAGAGAGAGTGAATGTGCTCACACACGCCCACATGTGGCCAAGACACTTCCTAGTTGGGAAGAGCTGTGGGAGGAAGGGGGAATTCCTTGGAGAAGCTTGGTCCCAAGGGATAGACAGTTCAGACTACAAGTCCTAGCATGCACTGCAACTGACTACAGGTCCCAGGAGCCTCAGTGGCCTCTGGAGACTGCAGGTCCCAGAATGCAGCAGTCTCTGTTGCCGTGTGTGTGTGTGTGTGTGTGTGTGTGTGTGTGTGTGTGTGTGTGTCGCGCACGCGCGCTGCAGAGCAGTGTTTGCCTGCCAGGGAGATAGCCACGCTGTAATTATAGAAACAGGAACTTCTCCCATCCAGCTAGAGCCCCCGCAGGCCTTTGGAACCTTGTTTGTTCCATGGTGTTGCTGAGAGGTGCTGCCCAGCAATAGCCAGTCATGAAGTCCATAGTGCCTCCCCAACATTCCCATTTCACTTGTCCTGAGGGAACAACAAGCACAGTGTCATACCTAATTCACAGATGAGGAAACAGTTTCCATAAAGTTAAGAGGCCCCCTGGTCAGTGGGAAGGACACGGATGGGCTCAGTGGTCAGATGGATGACTTGGCACTGCCATTTATTAAACTTGTAATCCGTGGCCCAATTACTTACTCTCCCTGGCCCTCTGTTTCTCTGCTCCACAAAATGGGAAGAGCTGTAGCTGCCCAATGGAGTTGTTATAAAGGGGAAAGATTTGGCCTAAAAGTATTCAGTGAATTGCAGCTTCCTTCCATTTTTCTTGCCTACATCATCCTGCAAAGGGGTGGCTGAATTAGTTGGATCACTGATCTCTCATTGAGACTGGAAGCTGGACCTAGGAGGTAGGAACTGAGATCTGAGCCTTCCTGTCTCTGCCAGGTCCTGGGGAGTCAGAGAGGGTGCAGCAGCTGGAGGAGCAGGTACAGAGCCTGACAAAGGAGCTGCAGGGCCTTCAAGGTATCCTGCAGGGACTGAGTGGGCGCCTGGCAGAAGATGTCCAGAGGGCTGTGGAGACAGCCTTTAATGGGAGGCAGCAGCCAGCAGATGCAGCTGCCCGCCCTGGTGTGCATGAAACCCTCCATGAGATCCAGCAGCAGCTGCAGCTCCTGGACAACCGTGTCTCCACCCATGACCAGGAGCTGGGCCATCTCAACAACCATCATGGTGGTGGTGGTGGCAGTGGCGGCAGGACCATGGGTCCAACTCCAGTCCCTCCTGGCCACAGCGAGGAACTGCTCCGGGAGCTGGAAAAGAGGCTGCAGGAGTCCTGCTCCATGTGCTTGGCAGGGCTAGATGGCTTCCGCCAGCAGCAACAAGAAGACAGGGAGAGGCTTCGAGCACTGGAGAAGCTATTGGCCTCCGTGGAGGAGGGACAGCGGCAGCTCGCAGGGCAGGCCCTGGGCCGCAGGCCGCCTCAGGAATGCTGCCCACCAGAGCTGGGCCAGCGACTGGCAGAGGTGGAGCGGAGGCTGGAGGTCGTGGCTGGCTCAGTGACAGTGTTGAGTGGACGGCGAGGTACCCAGCTAGAAGGAGCAGCTGGGCAGGGGGGTCATCCCCCAGGCTACACCACCTTAGCATCCCGCCTCTCTCGCCTGGAGCACCAACTTAACTCGACCCTGCATCCCTCAGAGGAGCAGGAGGAGGGCTGGCCTGGGCATCCTGGGGGACTGGGCCACTGGCCACCTGCTGCCCGGGGCCGACTAGAGAAGCTGGAGGGCCTGCTGGCCAATGTGAGTGGGGAGCTGGGTGGGCGGATGGACCTACTGGAAGAGCAGGTGGCGGGGGCTGTGCAGGCATGTGGGCAGCTCTGCTCTGGAGCCCCAGGGGAGCAGGACTCCCAGGTCAGCAAGATCCTCAATGATTTGGAGCGCAGGGTGCTGGACAGCGAGAGGCAGCTGCAGCTGGTGAGCTCAGGCCTGCATAAGGTGGGAGCAGCCGGGGAGGCCCGGCAGGCCGCCCTGGAGGGACTGCAAGGGGTTGTAGGCCAGCTCCAGGGTCGTGTTGATGCGCAGGATGAGATAGCTACAGAATTCACTCTGCAGCTGAATCTCACAGCTTCACGACTGGGTCAACTGGAGGGTCTGCTGCAGGCCCGTGGGGATGAGGGCTGTGGGGCCTGCGGTGGTGTCCAAGAGGAACTGGGCCGCCTTCGGGATGGTGTGGAGCGCTGCTCTTGCCCTCTGCTACCCCCACGGGGTCCTGGGGCCGGCCCCGGTGTTGGGGGGCCAAGCCGTGGGCCTTTGGATGGCTTCAGTGTATTTGGGGGCAGCTCAGGCTCAGCCCTACAAGCCCTGCAAGGAGAGCTCTCCGAGGTTATTCTCACCTTCAGCTCCCTCAATGACTCACTGCACGAGCTCCAGACTACCGTGGAGGGCCAGGGAGCTGATCTGGCTGACCTGGGAGCCACCAAGGACCGCATCATCTCTGAGATTAACAGGCTGCAGCAGGAGGCCACAGAACATGTTACAGAGAGTGAGGAACGCTTCCGAGGCCTGGAAGAGGGACAGGCACAGGCTGGCCAGTGCCCCAGCCTAGAGGGGCGATTGGGCCGTCTTGAGGGAGTCTGTGAGCGGTTGGACACGGTGGCTGGGGGACTGCAGGGCCTGCGTGAGGGCCTTTCCAGACATGTGGCAGGGCTCTGGGCTGGGCTACGGGAAACCAACAGCACCAGCCAGACACAGGCAGCCCTGCTGGAGAAGCTGCTGGGGGGGCAGGCGGGCCTGGGCAGGCGGCTTGGTGCCCTGAACAGCTCCTTGCTGCTCCTAGAGGACCGACTTCACCAGCTCAGCCAGAAGGACCTCACTGGTGAGGGGGCAAGAGGAGGCCCGGGTGGTGGTGGGGTATCCCTTTTAAATTCTTCCCTGCCCCCACAACATCCCAGCCTTAACCTCATCTACTTTCTCCTTGCTCTCTGCCCAATGTAAATTGTAGACCCACCACTGTCCCAGGGGTTGGTTTATCCACAAGAGATAATCAAGGTCCCAGCTCCTGGCCGTCCCCTGGCATCTCAGACAGGCCTGTGGGTGGAGGTGGGGTGCTGCTCTGCCAGTCAGGTACCCAGCATGGGCAGTGAGGGGTCCCATCAACTTGTCCATGGAGCCACCACCCTCTTGGTCCTTTGGGAACTCCTTGTATGGCTCTTCAATTTATGTTTGTTACTGTAGGGCCTCCAGGTAAGGCTGGGCCTCCAGGGCCTCCTGGTGTGCAGGGACCCACAGGCCCTGCTGGACCTCCAGGACCCCCAGGCAAGGATGGACAAAAGGGGCCCATCGGACCACCAGGTATGTGGGCTGAGATCCTTGTTACAGCCAGGGTTACCAGCCCCCGGGCAGCCCCAGGCCTGACATTCTGTTCTGAACTTGGTGGGGAAGGAGTGGAAAAGGACAATGTATCAGTGGTTCTAGATGGCTAAGAATGACTAGGAAAGTGACAGGAGCTGGGATAGTCACTAGGTTGGCTAATTGGATATGGTGGCCTCACCGCTGTACTGAAGAACAAGGCTGAGCCTACAAGGCCTGTGTTGAGTGTGAAAGGCTAGGGGCTAAGGGCTCATGGCTCAGCAGATGTTCGCTGAGTGACTTAGTGAGAGCTGCCCTTCTTCTCACTGCTCCCTTTCCTCCTCCCACAGGTCCCCAAGGTGAACAGGGTAAGTTCTCATTTGATACTGGAGGGAGGGGAACTGAACTAGGGGTTGGAGGATGGAAGGCATCAGGCAGCCTTGCGGGTAGAGACCCAGGAGGGAAAGGGGGCTTAGGCAACTGCACTGAGCATCCACTCTGTGTATTTGCCTAAGTACATCTGCATATACTCTGACACCCACTCTACCCACACCCAGGAGTGGAGGGGGCACCAGCAGCCCCTGTGCCCCGGGTGGCCTTTTCAGCTGCCCTGAGTTTGCCCAGGTCTGAACCAGGCACAGTGCCCTTCGACAGAGTCTTGCTCAATGATGGGGACTACTATGATCCAGAGACTGGTAAGCCAGGGAGCAGGCTGGCTGAGCACTGGAAGAACTGGGGTCGGGGTGGGGGCACTGGCAGGGAGGCTGTACAATGACATGTTCTCATTCTTGCCCCTTCAGACAAGGTGAATCTCTTCATGCTCTGGTTTGGAGAGATCCCTCTTCTTTCCTTCATTTATTCATTCTCATCACAGCTTGGGCTGAGCGCTGGGGTGAGGAGGGGAGGACCCACTGGTTCAACAGTTCTTTACTGCGGGCCTGCTGGGGAAGTGGTAATAAACAAAACACCAAATCCCCTACCCTGGTGGAGCTTACGTTCTCGTGGAAGAGAGGTGAAAAGACCCAGCAGGTCCCTTCCCAAGTCCAGGAGTTCTGGGTCTGAGAGCCTTCAGGGCACCTGCCACCTGTCTCTCCTCCTGACTGCCACCCTTGTCCCCAGGCGTGTTCACCGCTCCACTGCCGGGCCGCTACTTGCTGAGCGCGGTGCTGACTGGGCACCGGCACGAGAAAGTGGAGGCTGTGCTATCCCGCTCCAACCTGGGTGTGGCCCGCATAGACTCCGGTGGCTACGAGCCTGAGGGCCTGGAGAATAAGCCGGTGGCCGAGAGCCAGCCCAGTCCGGGCGCCCTGGGCGTCTTCAGCCTCATCCTGCCGCTGCAGGCTGGGGACACGGTCTGCATCGACCTGGTCATGGGGCAGCTGGCGCACTCGGAGGAGCCGCTCACCATCTTCAGCGGAGCCCTGCTCTACGGGGACCTGGAGCTAGAGGTGTAGACAGAGGGCCAGGCCGACCCGCCCGAAGTGTCTACGCCAGCCAAAGAGCCAGCAGGGGTGGCGGTCCTGGGCACCCCAGCCTTGGGCTAGTCGCTGTGTCCGGGCCCGCCTCGGCACAGGCACCCAGAGCAGCCATCGCCCCAAAAAGGAGCGCGTCGAGATGGGGTCTCCGGAGTCTCCTCGTCCAGACTTTTGGCCTGATCGCTATCCTCTGCAGGACTCAGACTGTGGAGGAGCCCATCCTGGCACTCCGCTCCCCCAACGGGCCTCTAGGCCGATTCCCTGGGTTTCAGTGCTCTCCCGAGGGGGCCTGGACCCTACCGCCATACTAAACTATTCAGGAATAAAGACACTTGGTTTTTATAAAAAACAAAACAAAACACTCCATCTGCGTCAGTACAGGACTACACACAGGGGACAGTATGGGGAGCCCTGGATTCCGGACTCAGCTCGCGCCCTCCGCTCTGTGCGCGGTGGCTCTGCCCGCACTTGTGGTGGACGTGCGGGCCACACTAGGCCCCCGCGAGGCCCTGCCCCGGCTAGTGCGGCCTGCGTCCGCCTCGGGGCCCTGGGCGCCGTCTCCCGTCACGTGATCGCCGCCGCTCACCTTGCGGCCTCCCGCTCCGCGGCGGAGGCGGGGCCTCGGGCGGGGATTGGCAGGGCCTCGGGGGCTCCGCGCCAGCGACGGAGGGAACCACTGCCTCAGCTTGCAGCGACTAGTGGTAGCTGCGAGGCCGGCTCAAAGCTGGAGCCGCGGAAACCTAGCCTAGGGTGTGGAGTGGGAGCCACCCGTGCAGCAGAGGGCGGGGAAAGGGCGTTTTTCTACTGCACTTGCTCTTTGCATTCATGAGATTGCCTAGCCCTGCTTTAGAAAGGGTTGCGCTAACTCCGTCTGACAAGTGAGGAAACTGAGGCCGCGAAGTGGGAAGCGTTGCCATCTGCTGGGCCACACAACCTGCTAAGGCGAAGCCGGGGACCAGGGCCTCGGGATCTGCGCTCCCGGGTCCGCTTGGGTCGGTGGGCGTGGGGAGCAAGGGCCCTGCCGCTTTCTCTGCACCCCACTGCTACCCGCGCCGCTGCAGGAGGCTCCCTGGAGGAGGAGCTGGGGACGCGGAGGCGGAGCCAGGGCAGCCCTGCGAAGCGAGAACACAACCCTATGGGATAGGTAGGAGCCAGCCCGGGAGGAACCCCTGCAGCCGGCGGCAGAAAGCTCCGGGATTGGACTCATGGAAGAGAAGCAGATCCTGTGCGTGGGGCTGGTGGTGCTGGACATCATCAATGTGGTGGACAAGTACCCAGAAGAGGACACGGACAGCAGGTAGGGGCACCCGGGCCCCTTGGAAACCCCAGGTCCTGCTGCAGCCCCACGTTTGTGCCTGGCAGCCAAGACGGGCCACGGAGCCAGGGTCCTTGCACTTGGCAGTGAGAGTCCAGCCTCTGGAGCCTCTGCCCTGTGCCCTGTGCCGGGGACCTGGGGAAAGAAGTGAGGCCTTTAGTAATAAGCCCCAAACTTTGGATAGCATTGTGTATGCCAGTTCTCATTTCATCCCTGGGACTGTGTCAAGTATGATTATCCCCATTTTACCCATAAGCAAGTAGAGACTCTGAGAGACGCAGAGCTTTATCCAAAGCCACACAGTTAGTACCGTGCAGGACCAACTTAGTTTTTTTGTTTTGTTTTGTTTTTTTGTTTTTTTTTTTTTTGGTATGTGGGTAGGTCCCTGGCTGGGAATCGAACCCAGGCCGCAGCGCTGACAGCACCAGCACCGAAGCCTTAAGCCACTACACCATCAGGGAACTCCCCCAACTTAGTTTTTTAACAAGACCTATGCACTTGCTTCTCACCAGCATTTACTTCTGATTTATTTACTGTGTATGTATCTCATCTATTTCTTTAAAAAACCGAGGTGTCCTACAATCAGAAGTATGTACAGTTAAGATTGTTCAAGAACATTTAAAGCCATGGTATTGAGCTGCACTATATAGCTTAGGGCTTGCTGGCACTGAAGGCAACTTTGGAGATGTGAATTGTGAATAGAGCTGGTTCATGTGCATGACAGACTTTTCCCTGGTGCTGAATTCTGAAAGAAGTTTACCAAAAGAAGTCCTTTTTACAAAAGTCAGTGGCAACATAGTGGAAAACATCCTTCTTGGTTGTCTGGTAGAAGTTGAAGGGTCATTTGTTAGTTCTTATATTTACTCTTGGTAAGAACCACCCTGTAATCCCAAGAAGGCATTCCTGGGGGTGGAATACGGGCCTTTCTTTTGGTGCAGTCCAGTGCTCAAAATACTGAGAATTGCCCCCTGGTTTATCAGTTGTCTCAGCCAAAAACTGGATGAAAGGTTGAGCTCAGCAAGACACTACAGCACTGATAGCCATGTGGCTCACTGAGGGGAGAGATGGATTATTCCTCAGGCTTTGGGTCCATCCAGCGCTGTCACGTGTTACAACCTACTTTCCTCACCACAGCCCATGGGAAGTGTGTAAAGAGTAGTCAAATCCTTCCTTTATATAGGAGGAAAATGTGGAGAAAGTAAGTGATCTTTGTAAGGTCATGTGGTTAACGACTGGCAGAGCAGCAATGACATCCCAAGCTTCCTCACTCTGAGTGTAGCGCCCTCTCCTCGGTTGTCTCTTGTGCTCCCTGTCCCATTGCCACTGCCCTTCTCATGGAGCTGACCCTTTGCTTTGGGGTGCCGTGTTTGCCAGAGGTTAGAGCCTCTTGCCAGGGGTGCAGGACAGTGGAGGAGAGGCACGAGGGTGTGCCCACCTACCGAGGACAAGCCAGCCCTAGGACACGTGCAGTGAGGAGTGAGGCTTCCTCTTAGGGGAACGGCACATTTCAGGGCCACGGGTCCTCTGAGGACTGTGGAGGGCCCGGGGAAGACCCAGCGTGCCTCTTTCTTTCTTTCTCTCTTTTTCTTTTTTTGTTAGGAGTGCCTCTTTTGACTAGAGCTGCAGCCCCATTCCTGTGAGCTTACTTATGTCGGGAGGCTAGGGTAAGGAGGTCCTGCTAGCTGGTTCTCAAGGTGGGAACTAAGTGAGGTGCCTTGCTAAGGAGACCCTTCCCATGTTCTCAATACCTGCTGCCCTTCAGGGTCTGCTTCCCCCTCCCCCGGGCCCATGGCTCTGCCCCTCTGCAGAGCACTGTGGCTGCTCCCATCCCACCCAGCCCATCTCCTGGCCTCTGTTGTGCCTCCCGGAGGAGTAAGCCTGAGTGGGGACCCCAACCTTCTCCGCCATCTCAGCCCCACTTGTCCCAGGCGGCTGGGGACTCTCAGGAGCTGCCACTTGGTACTTAGTGGAAGTACTGAGGAAAGGCCCTGTCTCCGAGTCCAGGCTGAGAAGAGCCTTCCAGAAAGCATCTTCATGCTCATCAAAGCCTTCCTGCCTAGGAAGTCAAGTATCAGTGTGATTTTGAAGGGTTTCCGCAGTGTAAAATTGTATATTCTTTCTTTGAAATCTCGTCTAAGTTGAGGCCTGTCTACTTTCCATTCAGTACATTGCGATAGTTTGGGCGTCAGGAAGGCTGATTTGTCATTAACTATTGGTATGACCTTGAGCAACTCAAATCCCTCTAGGCTCCTCCTCTCTACATGGAAATTTCTCTAAGCTCATAGCTTGAGAAACATTTGACCTTTTACAGATTAGTACCCTTCTTTCTAATGCAATGATGGTCCCCTTTTCCCAAGTCTGAAGGGACATTTAGGGTTAAGTTTTGTGTACAAATATGCTTTAGTTTAAAATTTCAGCTTCCTTTATTTCCCTTAATTAGTGGCTCTTTGGCACTTGTTCCTGTGCTTGTAAGCCCCGCTATTATCACTCTCTTTGGAACTGGAAGACTAGAAATAACAGCCTGCACTGCTTAGCGGCCAGTACTCTTGGAGCACAAATGAGAAATCATTACGGTGCTTTGAGTAAGTTATCATTTTTGTTGTTGATGAGGACCATGAAGTCATACAGGTATATCTTGAGTTAGTTTCCTCTTGCTAGACTTTCAGGAAGAGTGGAGAAGAACTAAAGGGAAAAAAAAGGTAACTATATGATGTGATGGATGTGTCAACTAAGTTTAGTGTGGTTATCATTTTGCCATATAGGTGTATATCAAATCATCACATTGTGCATCTTAAATTTACAGAATGTCATATGTTAATTATATTTTAGTAAATCTGGAAAAAAGGGAAACAAAAAAGATGGAGGAAAACTGGTCTTCACTTAATAATCTTTTTTAACTTTTGATATTAGAAAAGTTAGCTTCTCCTAACCCTCCCTTCTTAAATGGTCACCATGGCCGATTTTGATTCCTGTCTTACTCATTTTAACCTGAGTTATTGAAGCAGATCTCCTAAGATAAGAGCAGATAGTAGATTTGACACCTTTGGGAAGCTGTACTTGGAGTTACCCAGTTCTCAAGAGAAGGCTGAGGGTACACCAGCTGTGCCTGGGGGAGAGGTGGGCCATCGTAACCCAAGAGGAGTGGGACCCTGAGAATGTGATGGACCTGAGTGAATGGTTTCCTGAAGTCATACGAACAGGTGGAAGATAGAAATTAATTGCTGTGAACTTGAATTTATCCTGGGCTAGGGAGACAGTGCTGGTCCTCAGCCAAGCCCTGCCTTCGCTTGAGCCTCAGCTGCCCATCTAGAAAATGGGAAGACTGGCCTGGATTCCTTCTGAAGGAGTTCTCCCAGCTTTTACATTCTGGGCACTGTGGTCAGCGCTGCTTGTTCTGGGAGCAGCCTGCTGGAGCTACAAGGACCCTCCTGTGTTCTGCAGGTGCTTGTCCCAGAGATGGCAGCGTGGAGGCAACGCGTCCAACTCCTGCACCGTTCTCTCCCTGCTCGGAGCCCGCTGCGCCTTCATGGGCTCGCTCGCCCCGGGCCACGTTGCTGAGTGAGTTGAGAAGGGAGCAGGGGAGGCCTAAGTACAGGGGGGTGGGCAGGAAGTCTAACCCTGGGCAGGTGGGCTATCAGAAATGGGTTGTGGCCACCAGAAAGGGGTGGGTAGAGGTGGAGTGGAGTACCAGCATCCCTGGTGTGGCTCATCTGCTGCTCCTGTTTTAACGCTGCTCCTATTAAAAGTTTCATTCCCACAGCCCGTCTCCTCGGCCACTCCCTGGAACCTGCTTCAGCGTGCCTGTCTTCTCCTTCTTTGCTTCCAACAGATTCCACAGTGGATATGACTTTGCCCTTCTTAAGTCCCTTATCCTGGCTGTGCTTGAGACAGAAGGCAGTTAGGGCCATGCTATATCCACCCTCCCTCAGGGATGTCTGGTATCTGTGGCCCAAGGGCCCAGGCCCACAGTTTCTTTCCCAGTTGAGAGGGCAGGGCCAGTGCTTGTGCCCCAGTTATTCCCTAAAGCAGTACGAGCACCCTGCCCAAGGGCACTCCAGAGCCACGTGCTAAAGCTGGGCCCAGACCATGTCTCTCAGCTCAGCGGCTGTGAAGCTGCAGCCTGCAAGTGGCCTACACACTTTCTCCATGCTGGCTGGTGCAGGGACCCGAGAGCCCTTTGACCCCTGACTCTGCCAACTCAGCAAGTGCTTATCTGGAGGTGAGGCTCACACTTTGCCCACTGTGGGCACTGAGGCAGGCTGTCCGGGTGCTGCCTGTGAAGCACAGCCCTTTGAACCCTGGTTTGAGGATGGTTGGGGGGGGGGGGCTGCTGCCAGAGCCCTGCTTCCCTGAGCCACAGCCAGATTCCCTTCCTTGATGAACTGGCAGGAAGCGAATCAGGGGATGAGAGCCTGCCCTGTGAGAACAGAGGGACCTGGAGTGAATAGCTGGTCACTTGTTAACTCTTTTCAGCAGCTGCCTTCCCTCCAAGCTAGAGGCAAGACTGGCTCTTGCTTAAGGTAGTGGCCCCATTCTTATGCTGATAGGTGGGCCATTCCGAATTCTCCCCACCTACTCAACAAGCATTTAATGAGCACCTACCATATGCCAGGCATTGTGGGTGCAAAAAGTCATTTGGCTAACCAAACCATATTTTCCATGCTGTGGGAAGCCTACTATTTAAAGGATCCTTGAGGTATAGGACAAGGACCAATGTCCCAAGCTGGTGTGTGTGTGTGTGTGTGTGTGTGTGTGTGTGTGTGTGTGTGAGACACACCATTGAGTTGGCTCCTGCTCCTGGCAACCCTATGAAAGAGCGATGTCCACAATGTCCTGTCCTTAACAGCCCTGCTCCGCCCCTGTAGACTCATGCCTGTGGCTTCTTTTATAGAGCCACTCCATCTCATGCTTGGTCGTTTGGTCTTCCTCTATTTCTCCTGCCTCCTGTTTTTCCCAGCATTATTATTTCTCCACTTTTATACAAATCTGTATTGTCCAGCTTTGGTGTTGCCGTAAGTAGGGTCCAGCCATAGTGAGAAAAGCCAAGATGATGGCTGGACAACTGGCATAAGGGCCACCTCTTGGGCACGGGACACTGCATTTCCAGAGAGGGCCAGGAGGGGTGAGGCTGGCCTCCTGTTCTCCTGCTGGTGTAGTCTTGCATGAAACAGGCCCCCAGCTCACTCTGATTGGAGGGGATTCTGAGCTAGAGTCCTGGACCATGCCCATACCGAGGGGCATCAGGTGCTGGGAGCCCGCTTACTGCCCAGGAGGATTGGCCTCACTGTGGGAGAAGAGGGCAGTGAGCAGACCCACTGAGACAGCAGCACTTCCTGGCTGGGCGTCATGGAGCAAAGTGTAGAATGAAGGGACTCACGTTAGGAGTGGAAGGGACTTCAGAGAGAAGAGAGCCATGGGGTGAGAGTGCAGAGGGCAGCCGGAGGGCAAAGTATCATCTTGGTAATTAATTTTGTTTTTTTCCTTGTTTATCCATCTTGGTAATTTTTAATTCTTCCTGGGCTTTGCATGAAACAGGCCACAGTACCCTCACCTCCTTGTTTCAAACCAGGCACGTGTTCTAGTCCCTAAATGTGCTCCAATTAGCTTTATGACTTTGAGAAAATCCTTTCCAGCTTGAGTCAAACTGAAGGACAGTGTCAGGGTTGGAGTTTGCTTCAGTCAGGACCTAAAAGAATGTCCCTTCAGGATTTTTTGTCTGAGCTTCAGCGTATGCATACCTGCTTCTCCCACCTTCTTGAAGAGCCTGTGACAGCCAGTGATTTCCAGTCCCCTCCTAGTCCCTCTGCTTGTACCCTGGGTCCTTAGTGGCCCTGCCAGCTACCTTCCAGTCCCCAAATCCTTGTAGAACTGCACCACCCCTGGGTTGCTCCGCTCCTACAGTTTTGTCCTGGATGACCTCCGCCGCTATTCCGTGGACCTACGCTACACAGTCTCTCAGACCACAGGCTCTGTCCCCATCTCCACAGTCATCATCAATGAGGCCAGTGGTAGCCGCACCATCCTACATGCCCACAGGTTTGTACACGTGTCTGCACATTGCCAGCTGCTGCCGCCATTGCTGCAACCCCAGAACAGGACTCCTTTCTCAGAAGAGGGGTGCTTAGCATCCACGTGCTCCAACACCCCTCCCCACCCCTATGGAAGGTTCAGGCCACTTACAGGCTCTAATTTGTGTCTCCTTGCCCTTCCCTTGGCTCGGGCTCCACCCCAAGTTTCCTGGTGGCTGACTTCAGGCAACGGGGCGTGGATGTGTCTCAGGTGGCCTGGCAGAGCAGGGGAGAGACCCCGTGCTCTTGCTGCATCATCAACAACTCCAATGGCTCCCGTACCATTGTGCTTTATGACACGTAAGGCCCCCCGGCCTCACCCTGCCATACCCAATCAGTTCCCTTGTTAGCCACCATGGGCATCCCTATGTGGCCTCTCTGTACCAGAAATTGTCTCTATGCCAAACTGCTCAGTGATATCTGAATTGTTTGCAATTAGGGGAGAAGTGGGGTGGGAAGGGATGGGCTTTGCTTTGCCTGGCAACTTGGCCTTGGTCAACATCAAGGATGGGCAGGCAGGCCTGTATAAAATGTAATTTATGATGTGATTCCTCCATAATTAGTCAATCAGCGGCCTGGGTGTGGGTGTGGGGAAATTGTTCTGAGAATAAAGGGATGGGAGATGTGATTAAAATCATCTTAAGCCCTGAAGGGGGCCCAGTGGGATTTCCAGGGTCAGCCGAGAATTGCCAGCCTGCAGCATGGTACCAAGGAGCTGGGGTTTGGGTGTTCAAACAAGATGAGCCCCCCCACCCCCAAGAGGTCCCAGCATAATAAAGGCAGACCAAATGCCACACAGAGAAAAGGAGAACATTGGGTCAACAGATCAGGGCCATCTGATGTGGTGCTAACTTAGGGGGAGGGGATCCCTTTAGGGTCTGGGCTACTGAGGAGAGACCCCATGGGCGCAGGCCCTTCTCATCTTTGCCAGATTCCTTCCTGAAGAATCTCAGAGGTTTAGTTTCTTGAGAACCTAGTATGTGACAGGTACCATGTTAGGGCTGAGATGTCCCAAACTCAGCTGCCCTGGAGTTCAGGCCATACCTAGTGCCAGCATGACCACTGGGCATGAGGGAGAGGGACAGTCATCTGAGAACAAGTGGTCCATGGGCTCTGTGTGTCTCAATGAATGAGTGGGTAGGCATAATGCTAGTGGCAACCTTCACATTGGGCAAAATCCTAGTCATCTGCCCATTAAACAATTATCTGTAGTGACTTTGATCAAGGACATAACATGAGTACTCACAAAAAGGGAGGGAGAGGAGCTCCAAGGAGAAATGTTCATTGCCCACTAGTCTCAGTCCACGCATACATCGTATTCACACGTAGTATCTCCAACTGCTGCAGGCCTGTGAGGCTGGGGGTTTGGGCCCAATTTACCATTGGGGAGGCAGCCTCAGAAAGGTGCAGTTTACACAGCTAGTTAAGTGGTCAAAGCATTCAGCTATGGAAATTCACAGGAAGGACATCAGCTGTGTGTAGGTCTCTCTGGCCAAGGAGGATCAAAGCAGACACTTCTGGATTCTCCATCATAAATCAGCCAAACATAATCTCATCCTCAAGTATCAACCTTAACCTCAGGATTGTGACACAGAGCTGCCAAACTCAGGACAGTGGTGCTATCACTGCTGGGGTGCCAGAAGTGAGTGGGATCCGACTGAAGCCTCAGGCAGAGCAGCCATCACCTTTGTAGTTTCCCAGGGCACTGCATGCTGGGAGCTCTGTGTGCTGGTGGTGAGGGGAATCCTGGGAAGTGTAGTCCTTTGTGCTCTTAGGGTATTCTGGGAGATGTGTTCTCCAAGGCATGCAGGACTGGCCCCTTGACACATGCTGCAGTTGAGTTTCCTCTTAGGTAATATCATAGCCTCAAGCACAGAAAGGAGTACCCTAGTAAACCACCTTCAGTCCCCTGTCTGGATGGTGCTTAGGGTGGCAAGGAGTGGTCGTGAATTTAGCCTGGGACAGGGTCTGTCCTGGAGCTGAGCCTCAAAAGACTGTGCTGTAGATCCAGTGTTCTGCCATGCTGCAGGCAGTGCTAAGTACAGGGGCCCCAGCAGCCTTGGCCCTGGCCAACCTCACCATGCCCCTTCTCTGCCCTTCTGCCTGTGACTTAGGAACCTACCAGATGTGTCTGCTATGGACTTTGAGAAAGTTGATCTGACCCAGTTCAAGTGGATCCACATTGAGGCAAGCCCTGCCCTACATGCATTTCCAGGGCCTCAAGATGCCAGCCCCTTGTGTTTTGCCTCCTCCTTGGTTTCTTTGAACCATGAAATACCTTAGAGATCAATGAATCCAACTCCCCTCAGCCCCTCTCCATCCTTTATGTTTTCATGTAGGAGACTAAGGCCCGCAAAGATTGGGTGACTTACTCAAGATTACACAGCAGAATGTAGGCACTAGAAGCAGGATGCTGGCTCCAGGCAAAGTCCCGCAGATTGGCTGGAGCCTGGCTGCAGGAGACCTGACCCATTACCTCTGGGGAGGCAGGAATGGGAGAGGCTGACCCAGCTCCTAAATAAAGGGAACTAGAATCTTCATTGCAAGAGGTATTTTGTAGTCTGGGTGGGAGGAAACCCCAAGAAGTCCTGAGTTCTAATCCTAGCCCTGTCATTTAACTTATTGTAGGTCCTTAGGAAAGTCTTTTATTCTTTAGTCTCCTCATCTGTGAAACAGGGAGGAGGGTGCTGGTTAATAAGGTCTCCAAGGTTCATGACAACTCTAGAAATTTGAAACTGAGCATGAGGTTCCACCCCAGCCTCGCCCACCCCCCCTCCCATTCCTCTCCCCACTCTACCAGACTTCCAGCAGGGAGGGAAGAAAGAGCTGGTCAGTGCCCAGCTGGTCCTGAGCTGCCCTGCCCTACCCCAGGGCCGGAATGCATCAGAGCAGGTGAAGATGCTGCAGCGGATAGAACAGCACAACGCCAGGCAGCCTCCGGAGCAGATCGTCCGGGTGTCCGTGGAGGTGGAGAAGCCCCGAGAGGAGCTGTTCCAGTTGTTTGGCTATGGAGATGTGGTGAGCATCGCATGCAGCGCCCCCTTGCCACATCCAGCTAAGTTTTTTTTTTCCTTCTACAAATGTGGAGGTTTGTTTCAACAAAATGTGAAATAAGTTGGTTCTTAAAAGAAGCCTGAGGGAGTTCCCTGATGGTGTAGTGGCTTAAGGCTTCGGCACTGGTACTGTCAGCGCTGCGGCCTGGGTTCAATTCCCGGTCAGGGAGCTACCCACATACCAAAAAGCAAAAAAAAAAAAAAAAAAAAAAAAAAAAAAAAAAAAAAAAAAAAAAAAAAAAAAAAAAAAGAAGCCTGAGCATCCCTTGTCCTGCCCTCCAAGCCTGCTCTCAAGGCTCAAGGCTCAAAGCAAAGAGGCTGATCCCCAGCTTGGGCTCCGGTGCTGGTTTCTGCAGTGACCAATGAGAATTTCTCCACCCCAGTGGGTGCATAGGTATGAGGGTGGCCGGAGGGCTTGGACAGGGTCCACACAGCCAGCCAAAGGGCAAGCCTTCATGGAAGCATCTTCTCCCTGGGGCTCCTCAGTCCTTTCCTCTGTCAAATGAGAGGATAGGACTATTTATGAGGTGTCCTCCAACACAGGGGTGAGTGGCAGGTTGTGGGAGCCACTAGGGGTGAAGGAGGGTGGGAAGGAGACTTGCACAAAGTTAATTTGGGCAGAGCTGATGTAAATGAATCTGGGTGACAATCCTAGTACCACAGCTGAAGGTATGAGAAGCCTGAGCCCCACCCCTGTTTGTTATTTGATTGGTAAGGGTGGAGCCTGGGCTGAAGTGTTTCTTTAACTGAACTTTCTCAGTGGCGATTCTAATGGGTACCTGGTGTTGAGGAAGCTTTTGGACCCCTACCTTTTGTTTTTAAGATGAAGAAACCAGACCTAGAGGACAGTTGTGTGAGGCAGACAAACCAAACAAAACCAAAAACTTCTGAGAGTTAGTTGGCAGTTTAACTTGGCAGTGATAGATTTCACCGCTAGATGGCGCTCACGGCTCGCTGTGGGTTTCAATTGCGCGGCAATTTCCTTGATCTTGGTACGAATAGACCAGGGCTTGTGTGTCACAGTTTACACGGCTGTATCCTGGCATACCTTGAGCAAGTATGCAAACGTGTTCCGGGGGGGCGGGCAGCAAGATGCTATGGTGGGGGTTTAGGTGGCTATGTTGGAGGAGCGGGTTTATAATAGGTGGGCAACTACAGTTAGGCTAACCAGGCTCTCTTCGACTGCCCACAGGTGTTTGTCAGCAAAGATGTGGCCAAGCACCTGGGGTTCCGGTCAGCGGTGGAGGCCCTGAAGGGCTTGTACAATCGTGTGAGGAAAGGGTGAGCTGGGTGAAGCCAGGGAGAGACCTTAGGTGTGGGGAGTGAGTGAACCTGGACTCCAGGGTCTGCCCTGGGGAGGAGGAATGAGGCTGGAGGTCAGGGGTGTGCTGACACCCAGCTGAGTGGAGGGTCTTGCAGGGCTATGCTTGTCTGTGCCTGGGCTGAGGAGGGTGCCGATGCCCTGGGCCCTGATGGACGGCTGCTGCACTCGGACGCTTTCCCGCCACCCCGGGTGGTGGATACTCTGGGGGCTGGAGACACTTTCAACGCCTCAGTCATCTTCAGCCTGTCCCAGGGTGAGTACCTTAGCAGGAGGCGCAGGGCTGGGCACAGCCCTGCCCAGAACAGTAGGCTGATCCAGCTACTTGTCCCTCCCTCCAGGGAAGAGCATGCAGGAGGCACTGAGGTTTGGCTGCCAGGTGGCTGGCAAGAAGTGTGGCCTGCAGGGCTTTGATGGCATCGTGTGAGTGCCCTGTGGCAGGTGGCATCAGCTCACATGCCCCCTTGGGGGCCCACATCACTGGTCTTCTCCCCTCCATCCAGCCTGACTCCAGGCTGCCCTGTTCCTGGGCAGATGCAGGCTGTGGGAGGCTCTGCCTGTGTCCTGGCATCTCACACCGCAGAGCCGCAGAGTAAATAAATCTCCTTCCTCAGAGCCTGCTTCCTTCTGGCAGTCTGTTTGTCCTTCATGTCCAAACTGCTCTGGCTGGGGCTGCCAGAGGCTTTGATTCTGCAGTTCTTTGCCCTTTTTCTCCATTCCCCAGTTTACCTCCCCTGCCCAAGCCCAGAGGAGGGGCTGCCTAGACCTGAGCAGCAGAAGTGCCTCAGGCTCACTACCAGCTGTGCTCGTGGTAGAGGCCCCAGCTCAGGGGTGGGTAGTGACTGGAACCTTCCTGGCTGGGGAGGACACTTAACTCCTTGTACCCCAGGGATCCTTCTAAAAACCACGAGTCATGAGCAAAGTCCCTCTGGGCCCCTGTGCTGTCATAAGACCTCAGTCCTGTGGGCCCAGGAGTGGTCCAGGCTGAGCCAGCCAGACAGGCCAGCAGGCAGGGAGCCTACTCTGTGGTTTGGTGGGGCCTTTGCAGTCCAAAAATATCTCCCCAGTGACTGCCCCAAAGCCCAAGAACCCCACCCTTGGATCCACCTTGTAGTTAAGGCAGTGCCTCTGCCACAGATGTGACCCCAGATCCAGAGTGTTGATATCTGGGGAGCAACAATATTATGGGAGAGACCAGGGCTGGGGGTGCATTGCAATGAGCCAGTTTCCACAGGCGAGTTGGGGCAGGGTGAGTGAGGCCACAGAATGGGATGCAGAGCATGGGCTTTGGAGTCAGACAGACCTGAATTTAAATTGGCCTCTTAATTAGCTGTGTCACCGTGGGTACATTACTGAATTAGATCTTTCTCAATTTCCTCATCTGTCAAATGAAACTAATCCTGCCTGGTCATAGAATAATTGTGAGGATAAAATCAGACAGTATATAAAGTGCCCAGCATGATGCTGGTGTGTACTAGGCTCTCAATAAATGGTAGTTATTGTTAATATTACTGGCGGGGGAGGGGGCAGGTACAGGGTGATGGGGAAGATCTGCCCTGAGTTGCAGGGGGGCACTGGGTTTCTGAACACCAGGTGAGGGGGGAGCAGGGGCATTTGGGCCCCAGGGGAAGGCTGAGCTCTCTTTTCTGGGGTGTCTACAGCTGGCTGTGGCCTACTGCTGTACTAGGCTATGTCTTAGCACCATCTGGGAGCACCAGGGAAGGGGAATCCCTGCTCCTCCAAGAGGCCTGTCTGGTCCCCAGCCCTCCATGTCCCTGAAATCTGGGCAGGCTGAACCAGTACAGAGATGGCCTGGGGGGGTAGGAAATGAGTTCATTCCGTTCTTTATTGGTTGTCTGAGTCTGAAAGATGCCTTTCAACTTAGGGTTTCCTTAGCTGCACAGAAAGACCTACCACCTACCAGGGCCAAAAAGGGGACACAGAGGTGTCCTTGTCCCAACACATTCCACCCTTTGGGCCTTATGTTCTGGCACTGAGACTTCTAGGGGTACAAACCTGTATCTCTAAGGTTTATATCTCATCATTCTCCAGTTGAATAGCATGAATCTCAAACTCATTTGGGGTGTTCTTAGGGTCCACCGTTTCCCCTGGAAGCTCTTCCGTTTCCTCTCCTGTGTCTCTGGCCTCTGCCTGTCCTCCAGCCTCCCCTCCAGGGCTTGGGGCTTCTCCTCCAGCCTCTACTTGTCCCCTAGCCTGCCCTCCAGGATGTGGGGCTTCTCCTCCAGCTTCTGCCTGTCCCCCAGCCTCTGGTACAGGCTCCAGTGACCCCATTCTGGCCTCTGTCTGTCCTGCAGCTTCTTCTCTGGGGTCCAGGGCTTCCTGTGCTTCTTGTCTTGATGGGCTTTTAGCTGAGAGGAACTGTGTCCCAACATCTGGTGGCTCCAGGGGCTCTCTGAGCTCTGTGTGCCGCGGGGCCTCTCCTGGGAAGTTGATGAGCTCTGCAGGGGTCATGAGGCCATCCCCATTCAGGTCCTGGGTCTCAAGCACTTTGTCCACTACCAGGATCACCTGCAGAAGCACACAGTGGCTATGGGGTCTACGGTGACCTGAAATCTTCCCAGGAGCCCTGACCCTCCCAATACCCCACCCCCCATCCCTGTCATGCAGGCTCTGAGCGTTTCTGGGGATTCACCAAAAGAATCATGATAAAAAAGACCAAAGCCCCAGGAGCTGGGGCTCTTCCATCCAGCAAGGCTTACTGGGTTGGTGGTGGGAGAGTCAGCAGCTCCAGGGGCCAGAGCTTCTGTCAACATGGACAATAGCTCCAGGCCATCCAGTTGTCCACTCTGGTCGTAGTCGTGGAGAGCAAAGAGATAGAGGAGAACTAAGGAAAAGAAGCTGGGTCAGAAGAGGCATCAGGGGGCAGGGGAAGGAGGCAGGAGGCAGCAGGCCAGCCCGAGGTCGGAACCAGCTCTGGCTTCCTGGCGCCTCCTCCCATCCACTGGCCTCATCGGCTCAGCCCCTTACCCTGCTCCCAGCTTAGCCCCTTACCCTGCTCCCGGCTCATGTGCTCTGGCACCTCTTCCATCTTCTCTAGTCCCTTTAGGTAGCTCTGTAAAAGCCTGACAGAAGGTGGGAAATCAGCCCTCCTGAGGCCAGTCTGCATGCAGCCTCAGGCCCCGTCCTTGGGCCCCTAGCCCTGCCTACTCACCGGAGCTGCTCCTGGCCTGGCTGGAAGGGGTTGGGGAGGGGCTGCTGCTGTACTTCAGGGTCCAGCCTGGAGGAGGGAGGGGAAGACTAGCCTTGCAAAGAGCTTCCTTGAGGGCCCAGCCTACCAGTCATCCACCCCCAAGCTCTTGGCAGAGTTCTCCCCAGACCCAAAGACAGTTGCTCCCCCAGGTTCCCAAAACCCTTGTGGGGAGAGGCCCTTATGGTCTCCTTCAGGCTCTGTGTTTGCATACTCCTAACTTAGGTGGTAAGTGAAAACCCCCATAAAACATCTGGTTACAGAGAGGCCAGATGAAGCCACACCTAGTAGACACAAGCTGGCAACCCAAGAAAACAGGGCAGTGGAGGGGCAGGACTGTGGATTGTGGCAACTCATTTACTTTGATGCTGAGACCAAGGGGCAGGTCTCTGGCTGAGCCCACTGGCACTGCCCAGTTTTATACAGAGCCGATTTATTCTGTGACACAAACTAGGAGGCATACATGTTGTTTCTGCAGCTTCAATCTGCTTAGGGTCTCTTTGTCAATCTTTGGAGCTCAAGATTTGCTCCCTGTTCTGGACAAAGCTCACGTCAATCTAGACCTGTGACTCCAAAGAGCTGGCAGGAGCTGCTGCAGCGACTTTTGTCATGGCTGCCAGCCCTTGTCACTGTTCCTGTATCTGTTCTCCACCTCATCCAGCATCCACACTGCATGGGTACAAGGAAGGGATTCAGATAAATTAGAAATGATTTGTTAATAAGTTCTATTTTGTTGGAGTTCCCACTATGAGGTTGTGATGAGAGAGCTGCCCCTTCTTCCCGGGCCCATGGCTTCTTTCCTGAGCTTCACACCTCACTGGAACTGAGCTCCTGGCTGCAGAGTCCTGCAAACATGCATCTGCAAACATGCATTGCATACCCACATTGTGTAGGGCACTCTTACAAACACAAGACGGAGGGTGAGGTGGGTGGGGAGAGGTACAGATGTCAGGAGCCTACATCCTAGTCCCCTGCCTCCCAGACGGGTCCCTCGGATTCTCCACGACTCTCCCTGCCGCCGTGTCTTGGCCCTGCTCTCTGAATCCCATCACCTCGTGGTTCCATCCTTGGGAGCAGCCTGACTCAGGGGCAGCAGCAGCAGCACTAACATTCTCATCATCATCTGTAACATCCTTCCTGGAACTGGAACAGGTAACATCTTTCCTAGGAACAGAGTTAGGGAGTCAGGGGGATGGGGTGTCTACCGCAGAGAGGGGGATGGGTGGGTTAGACGCCCTTCCGCCAGCTGCAGTCCAGGTGACAGGACTCCTGCTCGGGGTGGAATCACACACAGACATCAGCGATCTCCCGTGGAACTCTTCTCAGAATAAAATTTACTTCAGCTCCAGAGTGTAAAGTGCACAAAGCCGACTGCTCTGGTGGAAGCAGCACCACCAGTGGGAGCCCCTCCCCACACCCTAATGCCTCGCCCTGCCAGTCCCCTAGGTGCTTGGAGGAGTGCAGTTCAGATTAAGTACATCTGATCCAGTCCACCCCACTCATTTTCCAGACAGAAACCAGCTCAGAGAGGTGAAGAAAAAGGCCAAATTAGTCACAAAACGACCAAGACTTAAACAGAAAGGCAAGTTGTTAGTTTGTATTCATTAAAACCTCACCGAAGAACAAATCAAAAGAGGCTCAGACTCCTTGAACTAGGTCTAAACTCAGGTAGGACTTGAGAACATAACAAACCAAGGTCAAACCAACAGCAGCCCCAGCAACTCCGTTTACTGCATGCAGTTAGGGATAACAAAAACTGCCCCTGAGGCTGACCCTGGGAGGCCCCACTGGCAACACAATCACTTGATTGTATGAAAACAGTCCAATGGAGGGGATCAGTCAAAAGCACAGAGCACAAAGTGTGGTTCGTCCCCAGTGTGCGTGCATATCACACAAGGAAGCAGATGCCCACCAAGGCTGAGGCCTGAGACCCCACACCCCTCTCCAGGAAGACAAATCATCCGCTGCTTTGTCTGGGCAGAGGGTGAAGCATGCTCTGAAACAGTGCCTTGCACTCTGACTGGCACTCTGTTTTCCTGGAGAAAGGCTCATAACTTTCAGCAGATACTCAAAAGAGTTCCAGGACCCTGACCAGGTTCAGAACCACTGCAAAGTGGGACGTCAGCTTCCTAAGAGATGCGGGGGAGAGCAGGTGAGTGAGCATCTGGTTAACAGGATACATGTGGGAACCTGGCTGTCGCTGTGCCAGCAGAGCTGCCCTGAGGAAGCAGCGGGAAAACATGGAAGTCCACGTGAAGGTGAAGCTACTGAGAGTCCTGAAAATGGTTTTCAATTTTCTATGCCTATGTTGAACCCCAAAGGATATAGTCAATCTACATAGTTTGTTCGTAATCCTCACTGGCCAAATGGGTGCGGAAGTAGGCTGACCAGATGTCCTCTTTTTTTTTTTTTTTTTTTTTTTTTTTTGGTATGACAGCACAAACAAAAAATATTTATTAGGTGTCACTTGTACACGCAATTTTCAAGGATGCAAAGCTCTATTTATGAAACAACCCAAAGTTGGCCGTGAGCGGCTGATTGGTCACTGAGGTTATACAGTAGGAGAGATGAAAGGCAAGAGAGAACACGAAGGCGAGGAGAAAGCAAGGAGCGATTTACAGGGAACGTGGTAGGGAGGAAATCAATGAAGCAGCCCACCCCCCCAGACTAGGCCTGCTGAGG
>PVJL010009992.1:0-52703 GCA_004026885.1 Lyroderma lyra | reverse complement strand
AAAGAAAAAAAGAAATGAACAAACAAATAACCCATGGACACAATCAATAGTTTAATGTTTATTTGGGGACGAGTGGGTTAGGGAGGGGAGAAAGGGGAGGGGGGGGGAGAGGAGGGGGGAAGCTAAATATAAGGTGATGGAAAGAGAAGTCACATTAGGTGGTGAACTTATTATACATCAAGTTGACAATGCACTGTAGCATTGTATGCCTGAAACCTATGTAATCCTTGCTAACAGATGTCACCCCAATAAGTCTAACAATAAAAATGAATTAAAAAAAAAAAAAAACTTCCCCAAATGTATAAATACATCATAGGCAGACTGTTTGATCATCTGTTGTTCAATTGTTTGCAGTTATTGACCGAGTTAAAAATAAGTGGGTTGTCTTTAATTGTGATTCTCTTCAAGTAGGTTTTTTATTTAATGTTTAACACAATTTCAGTTATTATTGTCAGTGATTTTAAGAGTGTCATTTATGGATCAATAGTTGAAACCAGGAACAGTTAAAAAAACAAAATTTGATGTAGATTATAACCTACTGCCAAGTATTTCTCAACATGTGTCCACAGCTACAAGTACACCCATACCAGGAGATTGTAAAAAGGTATGTGTCTCAGATATTCCACAGAAGAAAGGAAATACTCTGAAGAGTGTATTAAATATGGGTTTTCATTTGTAGGTGATGATGGCTGTCCTAAGCCTTTGTGTGTTTTGTGTGGGGAAATATTAATATTATCCAATGATTGCATAAAACACTCTCTACTCACGTGACATTTAGAAACTAAATGTCCTATGTATAAAAATAAAGAAATACATTATTTTTGGCACTTAGAAAAGTGTCCAGTTGTTACTTCATACATGATGTTAGGAAAGAAAGACAGTGAGAATGTAGTTGAAGCTTCATACTGTATTGCTAATTGCATAGCTAAATGTGGTAAAATCCACACTATGGCTGAAGATTTAATTTCTCCTTGTATTAAGAATACCGGTTTTTGTATGTTTGGGGAAGAACATGTCTGCGAAATCAATACTCTCTTTTTCAAACAGTACAGTGTCTCAATGAGTTCAGGAAATATCTAATGATGTTAATGGAATTAGAAAAAGTAAAATCTTTTCCATCTAGGTCTATGATCCATTTTGCTTGACATTGCGAGGTACTTGGTAGAAAATTAAATTAAGGAAAACCTGTTTGTTAATTTGTTATCCATTGACAGACCACGTCACAGGCGAAGATACTTCTTAATGCAATCAATGGTTACTTCATTGAAAAGAACATTAGTTGGTCGAATTGTGGTGGTGTATGCACTGATGGAGGCAAGCCCTTGTCAAATTGTTTTATAGGCCTATGCAGTGAAATTCAAGAAGTAGCTGCCCATGAACCATGGAGTCACTGTGGCATTATAGACAGTCTTGCATCCAAGCTTCTTCCTAATGAATTGAAAGACGTTCTTGATGAGGCTGTAAAAGTTGTAAATTTTATTAAGTCACAACCACAAAACTCCAGATTGTTTAAAGCACTGTGTGGAGAAATGGTCAGCATTCACAGCACATTACTTTTGCAGACAGAGGTAAAGTAGCTATCTCGCGGCCAAGTACTTACACGAATGTTTGAACTTACACATGAAGTCCAGGTATTTTTTGAAGACCATTGCTTCCCTCTTGCTCCAAAGTTTCAGGACAGCAATTGGCTTTTTCTAGAAATAAATAAATTCTACTTGGTACTTCAAAACAGTTCAATTACTGTATTCAAAGTAATCATCAAAATTGAGTCAATGATTTAAAAACTGGACTTTTGGAAAGCATGTATTGAAAGAGGTCAGCCTGAAGTTTTTGAAATTCTTCACGACTAATCCGAGAATGACTTGCACATATCCCAAAATGTGAAAGAGAGTAGCATAAGTCACTTGGAAAGTCTTGAAGTGTCCTTTTATAAGTACTTTCCTCAATGTGGAAAAGAAAACAACTGGATTGCAGATCGCTTTGATGAAGAATTCTTCAAAGACGCTAAACTATTAATCAATGAAAAAGAGCAGTTTAATTAAACTTTCAACTGATTCTCCTTTAAATTCTGATTTTAAAAGAAAGCATCTTACTACATTCTAGGTAGATGTCAGCAAGGAATACGAACAGCTCAGTGAGAAGGCACTCAAATACCTCTTGCCATTTACTGATACTAAACCCATGGAGAAGGCTTTTTCTTCTCATACCTTCATAAAAAGTGATTACTGCAACAAGCTTAATGCAAGTCCGGATTTAAGACCATATCTTGCATCTTTTGTGCCTGATTTCAGGAAACTAAGTGCATCAAAGCAAGCTCAATGATCTCACTAACAATGTTTTAGTCAGCTGATGATCTGCATAACAATGATTACAGACTTTTCAGAAAACACAAATAAATATTATTATTGATAATAAATTAAAATTTTGTTAAATACTTGATCATCGTTATCAATAATTATGGATATTGTAAAATTAAATCTGTGGTTTGTACTTTTAGTGTAGTAATTTTTCTTTCCTAACTTACTACCTCATTTCCATTATTTTACATTAAGATAGGCACTGAACCAAAGTGTCAGTACTTAAAAACAATTGTTTTAAAAACAAGGGGTACAACTTATAGGAATGGGTTTAAAAGGAGTACACAGTGGAAAAAGGTTGGGAACCACTTGTATAGTGCATTCCAGAAGTAACAGATAGCATGGTGGGTTTAGAGCATAGGCAGAATGGCCATGTAATTCGCCAACAAAACCAAGGTGACACTTTTGAGAGTGAGAAGTGTGCTTTTCATAATTCCTCTGGGACAACAGGAACAGACATTGTCCAGGGTAAACCAGAAATTTTGGTCACCCCAAGTGAGGAGGCTGTAGGATAGAGATAGTTTAGGAATCACTTAGACTTGTGTTTTAAACAAGGCTTGGATTGTTAGAAGCAGAGTTATGTAGTTAACTATACTTCAATTTCCTCATCTGTAAAACAGAAATTGATCATTCTTCTTATAGTTTGTGTGATGACTGAGTGAGGTAACACATATAATGCAACTATTACATTGCTAGCCTATAGTAGGTGCCAAATAAGTATTATTTCCCAGTGTCTACTCTACTCTTACCATAGGATAAAAATGGGAGTTAAGGCTGGAGGGTAAGGCAAGTGTGAGACTACCATAGATCTCTTATTGTGCTAAGGAGTTTTACTGTCAACCTGAAAAACACATTAAACAGAGGTTATCCAATCATGTTTGTGCTTTTGAGATCTGAGTTTGGCAGCAGTGTTTAAGATGTGTATCAAGGCAGTGAGTCACATCCAAGAGCTCCTAGTGACCTCTGACACCGCAAAGCCTTGAGATCTTCATCTTTTTGGATGGAACTAACTCTCTGCTGATGTTGGAAAATGGGGTTGGGGGAGTGCAGTTGAGCCACAGATGGTGGTATAGGGAGAAAAATTCTGATAACATCCTAAAGTCAGGTTCTCAAAATGCGGTCTTAAACCAACAGCATCTGGGAACTTGAGTTTTCTAGAAATACAAATTTTCAGCCTTAAGTAGACCCTGAATCAGAAACTTTGGGGGTGAGGGTCTAACAATCTATCCTTTAACCAGCCTGCCATATACACTGAAATTGATAACCACTGCCCTAACTCAAAGTATATAGGTATACCTTGGAAATATTGAGGGTTCAGTTCCAAACCGCTGCAATAAAGTGAGTCATAATCTTTCTGCTAGTGGAGGGTCTTGCCTTTAATTTGTAAAAGAAATGCAACATCTGTGAAGCTCAATAAAGTGACGTGCAATAAAATAAGGTATGCCTATACTGCAAAGCTAAAAACGAAGTGGGAGATCAAGGTCGACGAATCAGAGACTAGTAATGAATATGTTATCATACTAAGAGAGAAGCTGAAGTAGACATTAAAGTCAAAGTATAAAGCTAGTGTAAGGGAGATAAGAAGAATGAACGCCCCCCCCCCCCATTAAGAAATTAAGCAGTTGAGATGGTCTTTGTAAAACATTTGGAATAGGTATTGTAGCCAGTTTTAGTTTCCTACAGCTGCTGTAACAAAGCACCACAAACTTAAACAACAGAAATTTATTTTCTTATACTTTTGGAGGTTAGAAGTCAGAAATCAAGGTATTTAATTTCTGGGCCACACTCCCTCTGAGGCTCTAGGTGGAATCATTCCTTGTCTCTTTCTATCTTCTGGTGGTAGATGTCCCTCCTTGGTGTTCCTTGACTTGAAGCTGTAACACTCCGATCTTTGCTTTTGCATCACATGGCCTTCTCCTGTGTGTCTCTCCCTCTGTGTCTCTTCTCATAAGGATAGCACTTGTATTGCATACAGCCCACTCTAAAGATCTCATTTAAACTAATTACATCTGCAACATCCTTATTTCTAAATAAGGTCACATTCTGAGGTACTCAGGGTTAGGACTTCAACATATTTTGGGACAGAGTGGGAGACAGAAATCAACCCATAATATAGACCATTGTTGTCTTTTATATAGCTAACACTGCATAGTTGGGGTTCCCCTAGAAATAAACCCTAAAACAAAGGTTCATGTTTAAGTAGTTAGTTTGATAAGCAATCCCAGAAAACACCCTAGGGAAGCAGGAAAGGGAGGCAGCCCAGGGAAGGCATATAATAAACTGTGAGGAAAACTGGGGCTTAATTCCACAAGAAAGCCCTAGAAAATGTGTAGAACCCATGCCCCTGGGGGGACTCAGGTGTTTGGATGTGGATTACTCAGGAGGGCCATTAATTCTCAGGCATTTCCAATCTGTTCCAAGTCAAGGAGGAACAGGCCTCACTGGCCAGGAAAGCCCTCAGGTGAAGGGATACTGGCAGGTCTAAGTCAGGCCACTCTACACAGAAAAGGACACGATGAAGAGCACACAGGACAAGGGGCCTCTGCCTTAGTGGGAGGGCTGGCTTTAGGAAAGTAGAGGACAAGAAGGAAATAAATACATGCAAACCTCATGTACAAATCAGTAAATTAATTGTGCTGTCTACACAATACGAAATGGCCAACATGACTTAAAATTTCTCACTCAATTGAGTTGATTTTGTTTACTAGGCCAAAGCTTTACCTGTTTTTAATTGTTGTAAAATTATTAATGAGACTATTTGGAACTTTTCAAGGGGCTTCTCCCCGCACCCTCAGGCTTCTGAGTATTAGAAGAAGGAGAAGATGAGGGAGAAGAAATAATTCTGACAATTCCCTGATACCACAGAAGGGCAAACATGGACAGAGAGAATCTAAATAATGTACTCAGTGTTGCTCAATGTGATATAGAAAGAGCTTGAAAGAACATTTCTTCTCTTGGCCTCTTCTCTGCTTCTTTACCTACTCAACTGTGTCTAGCTTGTCTAGATGACTAACATAAACTGAATGGTTTAAAAAGAACTGTTGGATTTGTTAATATTAAGGTGTTTTTCTTTTTTTGAGATGGACACTCTGCATTTTCACATATATAAAGGTTAATGCTACCTTCATCTTATGAAAGAAAAAATGAAACTGAGGCTCACAGAGTTTTCTTATTTAAGTCATGTAACAAGTTTTTTGATAGAATGAGAATTACAACCCAAGATTCTATTCTCTCTTATCTACGCTATTTCTTTTCACACAAACACAACTATTTTCTGGTTATTTAGAAGAAATGTATGTAATGTGATCTAGCCATACAAATTGATACCACAAAATACATTTTACTGGAGACAGAGGCACTACAACATAATTCAATCATATTTAAATTATGTGCCAAGAAAGTTGGTATAGCTTAAAAATAAGTGCTTTCCCCCTTACATATTGTGCTTTGTAACTCAAAGACTATGTACAAAATGATGTTCCTTTTTATATGTAATATAATAATATAAAATTCAGTGTGGTTAAACCGCTATAAATTTGGATGATAACCTAATTGAAGTTATATATAAAAAAAGTTTAGCCAACAAAGAATAATTTTCAACATAAGAATAGCTAGCTGGTCTTGGAATAGTCAAGGGACAAAGAGAACCCAATTATCACTTTCAGAACATAGTATTTAATGGAGAATCAAAGACTTATAATCAAAGGTACATAATTTATAATTGTCTCATACAAAAAAATCATGAAAATTATACTGGTGAGAAAATTTTAGCATAGTTATGAAATAAATGTGAATTTTACATTTTCTTTTAGCAACAATTAAAGTTAGAAGGAAGATTATTGTGTGGATTACTTCTTTGTATTCTTATAGATGTGGTGGTTTCAAATCCTGTCTCCCATTTGTTAGTGGTATGACTGGACAATTTATTTCTTATCCCCTGTTTCCAGATCTGTAAAGTATTCTCAAACTTTTATCCCCATCTACTAAGGTAATGCCTGCCTTACATTGTCTACACATATATCAAGTGTAATTAAAGAGTCTTAATCTAAATAAAACTACTTTAAAGGAATTAAGAGAAATGACCAAGTCTGATACATTAAGTAGACAGTTGACAAAAAATATTTTATTCCCAGTCATGGTATGTGCTCTTTGTGCTATGTCATGATACATGTTGAAAGAAGCCTGGAAAGACTTCTGGAGTTGGATAGCTGGGATTTGCAAATTCCAAATGTGCTGCTCACCAACTTAGTGACAATGAATATGTTATCTAACCTCTCACAGCTTCAATTATTTCTTTTCTAAAATAAAAATAGGAACAACTACCCTTCAGTGTTGAGAACCAAATGTGTTTGTGAATCTATGTGGTTCTTTGGTTTTATATCGCTTTTTTTAATCTCTAAAATGGAAATTCTACTTACCCTAAAATGTTCTTATGGAAGTCAAGTTTGATCATGCACTTAGAAGTAAATTTTTTAAAAATCTGCTAATTAGTGTACAAATGTTAATTTTTGTTGTTACTAAAATTCCATTAAAATAATTAAATGTGACATCATTAGTATCATTAAAAATTAAAATTAAAATATAATTAAAACATAACTTATGAAATATTTAACTCCCAAATTTAATCAAATCATGAAGTTGTTGAGTATTTTAAACATGATCCAATACTTTAAAAAACTTATTTGTGATTATTTAAATTTCTAGCAAACCAAATAAATCTGGTAATAATTATTAATATTAATATTATAATTTTATTTTAATTTTAAAAATGATTTGTTACATGCTTTCCTTAATCAACTCTATTCTATGTTAATATGTGATTTCATTAGTAAAATTCCATTTTAGATTACTTTTTATGATCTCGTTGCTTTTTGAAATCATAATAGTGTAAAATGTTTTCCTATAATTAAAATGAACAAATTAGAAATATTGATTAATTCCTGTGGATGAAGAAGCCCCACAAGTAATCTCTGAATTGCAAGGCCTCTGACCTGATGAAGCTTATGTACGAAGTAAGATAAAAGACAGACAAGACTGATATTGTCAGTAAACTATCCAGGAGGAATTGGTATTCAAATGAGATACTGAAGGCAAAGAGGATAAGAAAGGAGAGGGTATGGCCTATATAAAGAAGGAGAGCTGGGAATGGCCATGCCTTTTTAGAGAGAGGCCTTGTGAGTTGTAATCAGGCATTAGTGATGAGAAGAAATCTGAAATAAGTCACCTGTGGGAGCTATGTTTCCCAGATTTAGGTGAAACTGAACAGATATTGAGTGTTTTTAACAAAAGAGTTACCAACTAAAAATGAAGTTTTGGATTCTCAGTCAAGGAGCCAACCCCCCAAAAAAAACAACAACAAAAAAATAGAATAAAATAAAAATGAAGTTCTGAGGTATTAACTTGTCAATGGTGTCTAAAGCTGAATAGAGTGGACAGAGAGATAGAAACACTTCTTAGGAGAATATCAACAGTTTGGGTATGACTTGAGTATGACAGTTGTGGATAAAAGATTAGGAAGTGAATTATTATAAAAATTAAAAACTGATTGTACTTGCCAAATGATTCAATTAGAATATAGGGAAGTCAGAAAAGAAAGGAGGTTTAGATTGTCTGTTTTGCATGGGGATGGAGGTGGTAGAGGTATCCTGGATGGCATGGCCTACTCAGCTATACAAGTACTGTGTTTAATCTATGGGGCATCCAATTAGACTAGTGTTGAGGCAGACTGGAGTCCTGAAAGTTATAGGTTGACCAGACATACCCTTTGAAATGGGACAGAAAACAACAGTTCTGTCATGTTTGAAACAGTATATCTGATCAGCCTAGTCTCACTGGGCTAAATTTAAGTTGTTAATAGGCTGAACATACGTACTGTTTGAAACAGGACAGTACCATTGTTTTCTGTCCCATTTAAACAATACGTCTGGTTAGCCTAGAAAGTAGACTAGTTCTATGAAGGCAAAAGTATTGGCTTGTACAGCTAACTGTGGTTTCAGATACAGAGCTCAGGGAAGTAGACTTGGTATACCATACATCTTCCACTGGTATTGTAGTCTCATTGTATTAAAGGCTTTTCTCTAAGAGGCCCTTTTGTTCAAATTATCAGATAAATCTTCTAGTTATGGAAGCTTTTCAACCTTCACACTGTCAACCAACACACTTATATTCTGTTAAGTTGAACACCAAGAAAAGTTGTAGGTTTTCACATTTATTGTACTGGATGTTCTGTGCAAAGCATTAGCTATGGCCACTTAAATGTCAACATTGTTAACTATACTGTCTCTAAATTAGATACCTACAGGAAAGCTCTTTTAGTTGGAAGACCTTGTGTGTTATAATACCTCCTATATTTTAATGTATTATTATTAAGAAGTAGCTTCCAAATTATATGTGCTTCCAGCTTCAGAAAGACATTTCCACTGTTCTAATCACCAGCTTCAAGTTAAGTTTTGTACTTAAAAATTTTATGATTAGTTAGGAAAAATTACCCTAAAGGTGAATGTATCAAAAATTATTTTTAGGATTTTAAATATCATTCACCAACCTTAGAATTAAACTAAATAATTATTTTTAATAAATTTCTGAGAAGATTTCATTCTAAAAACCACATAAAGTAATGTATTTGCATTCTGTGTCTTCATTCATTCGCACTTGCTATTGGCTTCAACCACAAAAATAAAAGGAACGGATCACTAAATCACTTATATATATATATTGGGGCAGCTGGTCCCCAAAAGCAGTTGCTAAAATCAGTCTCAAATTAAAAGTATCTCGACACTTTTCCCAAAGTGCATGCTTCATCAATTGAGATTTCACCCGTGTGAGATCACTCATGATTTAAGTCCTTTGCTTTCACTTTAACTTGAGAAACTTTGCAGGAATATTTGCTAACCCCCAAAGGTTTGCAACTTTACCCTGAAGTTCTACAAAATGTCTCCTCTCCACCCCCCCCCACCTCTAATAATTACTATTTTCAAGATACTGTAAATTGAGCACAGCATAACTTATTCAGGAAAGCTCTCCTGGCGTGTGTCACTTTAGCCACATTGTTCTCTTGGGCAGGTAAGACTAATCCTGTAGCTTCTTAACTTTTTACCTAAAAGAGGAAAGCATACAGCCAAGATACAAATAAATATAGTTCATCTAATTCAAAGGGCTGTGTTGCCTTTAGCACAATCCAGTCATGAGTGCTACTTCCTGTTCCTGGGATTTCTCAATTTAGAATAACCTCCATTTTCAGACACTAATGCTCTGTGCTAAAATCCCATCTGTGACTGACCCCTCTGACAGAATCTTGGGCAAAGTTGTAATTATTGCTTGGTTAGTATGAGTCACTTTTGTTCTTTTCTTTTCTTGTCACAAGGTTCCCATTGCTTTAGATTCCTTTTCTCTGTGTACAGTGGGAAGTCAGTGGGAAGTGTTCCCACAGCACCCTCAGGACAGTAGGTTACAAAGGTGCTAACACACTAAACAGAAACAGTACCCTTGAAAAAATCCATTTCTTCTGAGGTTGTCTCTGTTCCAATGAATGAAGACTTCTTTGAGGTTACAAATATGTTTAGCAACATCTCCATAAAAATGACTATAGGTTCTTTCCCTCGGACTCCAAGGAGAAAGACTTCTTATCCTGGATATACGTGGGATGATGAATACACTCTTTTGGAACAAGGAAGTTTTATTTATTCTGCTGAGTACCCTAATGAGCTGTCCAGGGTGGTGCATCAATTTGAGAGCAATCAGACAAGGCCATACCCCGTTTTCACTAGTCCTGCTCTCCTTTTGAGTTGCCATCCTCATCATTTCCCTGACTGAATAGAAGAAAAAAACATGACTTTCATTTTATGGCCCAAATTACCAAAATCATCAGGCTTTATGTATGCCAAATATTAGACACGGAAACCTGATCTCTTGCCTCCATGTTTATGAGAGAGTCTCTCCTGGTAGAAATTTTATTACTTCAAAGATGGATGCAGAAAATACCAATCTGAAAGCTTGATGAACAGGCTTGTTTATTAAGTTTGCCGTGCTTATTTATCCTCAAACCACTGGTGAATCAATTCAGATATAGTCAGTCAGGTTGGATCTATATATAATAAATAATGTGAATAATTAAGACACTTATTCAAATAAGTTGGGGCCCAATTCATATTTCAGGATTAACTGTTTGGAGCTTGCATTATTCAGATAATACCTCAATTCTTCATTTCATGTAACATGTAGATTTGGCCTTTAGGGCCAAATAGTCATGGACTGCAATTCATACTGCACTTCATTTATTTTAGACATAATTTATAATTATACATACTCATATACAAATCCATAGTATTTAATAATATAGAGCCTGTGGAGAAATAAAATCCAAAATTAAATAGATTTTTATGTAAAAATGAAATAAGTTTCTTGCTTAAAATACGCAGATATTGAAAGCCAGATGTAAGATTTTTTTCAATGTTGATCATTGCCTTGAGTTTTTATTTTCCTATGTACATCTAATAATAGCCTAAACTATACACTGGAACCATATTCAGATACACTGATACATTTATAGAGATCCAAGAAATAATATCTTAGACCACATGCGACAGATAATTTATTTTTGTGCAGTGTCATTTGTACCAAAATATCAAGAAGCACCTCATGGTTGATTTGATTACAAGAAAAAGAAGCAAGCATGTCACACAATTTCATTCAGCTGGTGGCTGCAGACACATGCAGGCAATTCAAGGTGGAGAACCTCCTCAGTCCTTGAACATAATTTTACTCATGGAACTGAGAAGCTCAGTGACTTTGTATGGCACATAACCATCCCTTCGTTTTTTGCTCACCTCACTTATGTAATACTTTTCCTTTTAAACAACAGATTGAAAACTTTTGGCAGAAAGTATAAATGAATTATACCTATATATAGGTAAATTCAAAAACTGAAAACCCAATTTTCATGAATTTTCTTTAAAAAGAATACTAAAACTCTTACCTCAAAATTAGCCAGTCAGTATAAATTGCAGGATGTTTTATAATACACACCTAAAATCTGTACCTTTTGAGGCAGGAAGACAAAAGCCTTGTTTCCTCCAGCTTATTAACAAACCCTGAGCATTTTGGCACTCCATTCTATTTGTTTTTAATTGAAACCTCAGTTATAATTAAACCATTGTGAGTAAGGGTAGAATGTCACTACCTGAACCCAGATCAATTTGCCTGGAGTTCATGTGCAGGAGTATATCATGAAAGATCAAATAGCACATTCTGTACTAGTCCTTGATAACTATGTATCCTGTAGAAATCTAAGTTAGTGATTTAAACCTCTGCACTTAAAACGGCAGCGCCCAAGTCAAATGAAAATTGTATTTTAAGGTGAAGTGAAAGAAACGATACCAAAATAGGCTATGAAAGTAAACTTCCTGTTGTGTATTCCTATGTTCGTGACCAAGGCGCTAATTACACTAAAGATAAGCATTGACAATAAGAAAATAGACATCCAGAGCTCTGAGTGAGGCCCAATTGTATTTATACAGATAAAAGACTGAATGAGAGAAAAGAAGACACAAATGGGCAAAAAGTTCTCCAGTTAGTCTTTATAATTAGTTAAGAAACATTAAAATTAATAACACAATCTGAGTAATACAGCATGGGTGGCACATATTACATTTTAAATTAATTCTTGAAATAGTTACTGGTGTCCTACTTTATTTCAATTTCGATAAATTAGCTTACCGTCACTTTTTGATGGGTGGCCCATAAAGTAAAAATTAGTATATCACCTGCCATTAATAACTCTTCATGTAGTAAAATAATGTTAACATATATAAAAGGGAAGATTTAAAATAGGTATTGAAAGTTGATCCTATTAATTTATAGGTTTAACTGTGACATTAGAGGGGAAGAAAGGGGGAACAAGTTTTATTAGCTTCCTAGGATGGCCCTATAATAGAAAAACCCCTTGATTGTCCATGTTTGATATAAAATTGGCCACTGACTTTCATTATTCTTCACTGATGTGATATAGTAGTCTTGTCTGATATTTTGGAATTTGGAGAAAGGGCCTGAGATTATAGGACTGTGTTTTAAATGGCGAGTTTTTGTCCTAGAATTATGTAAAAATTTACAATCAGCTGATTACACTATTAGGGAGCTGCAGCCTCATTGACCTGATGTCATAGTTACCTTTGGAATCCTTAACGTCTCAAGGCAGACTTTCTCAAGATCAAGGGTTCTGCTTCTAACAATTCTCTAGTTTGATTGTGTCTGGATCTCTGTATGTGCATGTGTGAACGTGCATGTGTATAATACTTTTAATTTTGAGCTATTAGGGAAAAATAAACTTTTGCATGACCTACTTTTAAAAGCCTTGATCTTTCAGTGAATATAGCTACTTCTCTTTGTTGTTTTTTTATTTTGTAATTACTTTGCCATCAAAAGACACAATTAAAGAAGCATATGTAACAGTTGTAGAAGACACAGTATGAACTAAATAGTGATCACCTATAAAGCTCAGACAAATGATCTAGGCACAAAAAAAGTGAATTTAAAAAGTAGCTGGAAGAATGACCATCTTTATTTCTAAGTTTTCTAATTTTTGTCCCTAAAGGAAAATATTACAACTCAAGAGTATATATGAATATTTTTTGTTAAATTTATAAAAGATAAGTCAGAAATGCTTCTTTTGATTTACAACTCCATCATTATTGCATGCATGTTCATCAGGACATTTGTTTAAAATATTTCTTGAAGGACCAGTTAATGATCTCTCAGACTCCTCTTCCTCCCTCATCTTTACATTAATTTGTCTATCCTAACAATAAGTGTATGGTTTAATCACAGATATTTAACCTACTCAGCCTTTTTTAAAAGACATACTTCTGTCTCAGCAAACCAGAATGATTCCACTTTGTTCTGACAGAATGACTTACATTTTACTCAAGTGTCTCCTTTTAGGTGATATTCTTAGCAAGGGATTTTATTTACTAAATGACATTTCAGCTAACTTGGAAAAAAAAGATATCCATTCTTCAAATACTGTCATTATCAAGCTTTAAAAAGACTTGATTGTACCATGTTAGGGAAACAGTGTCAGATTTTCCATCAAACTTTCTCCCACTGTAATAACTGAACATAAAAATGAAATTCAAGTGATGAAATGACTACAAAGCAAATTAATACAATCAAGTCTTTAGTAACAACTCTGTCCATATCTGTTAAATATTTTCAAACTATTCTTAAAAAACACACCCACAAGGCAAACTAACAGTGAATAGGAACAAAATGGTCAGCAGCGTGTGTCGCACGTTATTTGAATAGAAAGTAATTTATCGCGTCTGAAATAAAAGCTGTTTATTCTTGTGTTTCACTGTCTGTAACAATCTTTACCATTTATCTGTGAAAAAGTGAGAAACTGTACCCTTATTAGCATATGAATACTTGACACATCAAATTGGCTGTACAATAACAGAAGGACATTTGCTATTGGTGTATGCACACAGACAAAGCAGCCATTTTGACAAAAAATGAAATGGTGTGGGGGATTTAACCCTTTACTTATCCTTTAGGTTTTCCACGCCTAATTTTGACTGGAACGGTTTGGCAGTTAGAATCAGAATATTTTTATAACAAAAAAAAGTAATCAGAGGCCATTATGCTTATGATAATTATATTGATACATTCACTCTACTAGAAAAATAGAAGCAGAATAACAATAAGGAGTGTGTGTGTGTGTGTGTGTGTGTGTGTGTGTGTGTACATGCGTGCGCAGGGTGGGGGAAGGGAGTGGAATCTGGCCGTGTGTAGAGGGCACAGAAATGAAACAATACCTATGTACAGTTTTATTTCATGGCAACAACATAGTGGTCCTTGGGTCAGATGTGTGAAACTATTTCTCAAAAGAAGCTGCATACATAATTGAGGCCCTCCAAAGGGTTCCCAGTTGAAGTTGCCAGGCTACATTCATTTCAAAAGCAGAACCATTTGTTACCAAATTTAAATTAACTCTCTGCACACTGAACTTGAATTTTAGAGTCCTGCTTAGTTACAATACTTAAAACCTAGTTGAGAAAGGGGGAAATGTGTATCTGGATAGTCCCCACAAGGAACTGCAATGGTTCTCATGCGGGCCTGAGGTGCAACAGCATTTTACAGATTACATTTAGAAAGATCTATTGAAATGATTACAAACAAGTCTGTATTTTCCTATGTAATTTTTGTAGATTAATATTTATTGCAAAATCTTTTCATATGTACATCTGTATTTTACCTAAGATTTTACCTTCATCAAGGTATAAATCCATTCCCTCCTACCAACCTCTCAGATTATTCTTTGCTGTGAAATTTAGAGTAAGATAATGTATAAAGTTGTACAATATTCATACTATTTTATTCTAATATATCAATTTCAATTCTTTGCTATAATAGAATCCAGTTTTTTCCCCCTAATCTTCCTGATTTTATGCACTATTTTAAACTAAATTTATGCCACTCACTAAGTAAACTTTTTGGTAATTTTACCAATTGTTGATACATTTATTCAAATAAGTAAGCAAGCAACCAAACAGACAAACCCAGTGGAATGTATAAAATGACTTGTGTTGGGACCTTTCTACAACTATATAGAGTAAAAACTTCCCAATAAAAGAGTAATGTGCATGTTTTCTTCCACAGGATACACACAGACATAATTTTACATTCTTCTATGCACTTGGCAAACATGTTTAAAGTTTAAGCTATCTCAATTATCAAAATTTTTCCATCACATATGAGTTGGAAACATTAATTATGGGACAAACTGTTATTCCTGCTAAGTTTAATAGACAGAACTGAATTGCCCATTCTGAATAACCCATATATTTTCCCTCTCTTTTGAAAAACTTGAAATGTTTTAATCATTATTCCTTTATCCTTATAGACACTGATTTGCTATAATCAAATGAACCTGTTTTTATTGTTGTAATGAAATTTTAACATTTTGTCTGAAATGCATAGTAAACTTTGCTTTGAAGGAAATAAAAAAAAAAACCAAAGTAAAAATGCACACAAAAATGAAATATTAAATGCTGTGATGTTAAATGTAATTTTCCAAATACCTGCTGAAAGACCCCCACCTAACATAAAGAACATACTTGTGAAGTACTGTTATAGCCATAGAAAACAGAAAATGATCATTATAATGGAAATTTCTGTTAATGATATAAGAACAATTGATATACAATATCAAAGTAGAGAAGAAAGGAAGTTATGCAATTTCAAATTCCTCTACAATCATTGAATGAACACATTCAAGAAGTGGTTATTGGTCTAGCTTTCTTTTCTTCTACTGATACGTGTTATTTTAAAACCGCAAATCATTTGCTTATTTAAAGCTTACTGCAACCAACAATACTACAAGGTTAGCATGTCCTACCAAGCGCTCTTCGAGAATCTTATTTACTTACTGGTGGAAGTGATGTCCCATACTTGTGTATCTTTGATAACATTTTAATACAACACAGCAGAGGAGTACTACATCTTTTCCTTCTTTCTTTCTTTCTTCTTCCCTTCCTTCCATCCTTCCTTCCTTTCTCCTTTCTCTCTTTCTTTCTTTTGCAACTGCATATTATAAGAAGCTAAATCTTATTAAATAGCATAAGCTTTTTAAAATATAAAACAAACTTTATGGGAACACATAAAGTTACTTGTGGTGACACAATAGCAGAAGAAAGCTTTACCCAGATCTATTCATTGACTATAAATAGTTCTGAATGATAGAAAAATTATAAAGATAAATCTTTTCAAATTCTCTTAGATTTTTTTATAATCAAGCAATGTGTCAAGATTTGGCTGTGTCAAGATTGAATAATTAACAATATCAGTTTTATATCCAATACTCATATTAGACTTTTATCCTTTTTGAATACTTCAAATTATTTTTTTATGTAAAATTATTTTAGATAAAACTGTTACATACTCCAGGGGATCATCAGTGTATTTGTTCATTAAGATTTAGAAGCTATTTTCTACCAATAATTTGCCACTATTGATATATTTTTATTAGAATATTTAATTAATGTGCAGAACAGAAAATTTTGAAGAATGAAATGCAATTTTTAAATTGTTTTGGTTTACTAAAAGGATACATACATTTTCGTTACTCTGCAGTATAATTTTAATATTAATAACTATTTCAGTGACTATAAGTATTATGCAAAATAACCATATTTTCCCTTTTGATGGCTAGAATTACTCACTGAGTTTTAATATTATACCTCATTTGAGGTTCTGTATCAGAATTTCTCAAAACATGTTTTTTTTCCTAAGTCCAAAATTAAAATTTAAACAACTGATTATTAATGTTTGTTTCATTTGATCATTTTTTCACACATCATAGAAATAAACTAGGAGATAAGTATATATCAAAATACAGGATCTGGCACAAATAATGTCCCTTTTTAATTTATAAAATCATGACCATGTAATTCTGTAACATAAGAATATTGTAACTACATTAACATAACTACTTCAAGAAAGGCATTACTTCTGCAAGACCCTGTCTGTATCTCAAATCTTAAGGCTCACCTACTTGGTACCCTCATTATTTTGACACTCAATATCTTTGGAAATTGCCTAGTAATAGAAAAACTACTGTGATAGAACTGGAAAATTTCTCATCAACATGCATTGCAAAAGAAAGAAATTAAGTTTTCAGAGGACAATGAAAACTTTTCCTTTTCTTTTCTCTTCTTCTTCCTTTCTCTTCCTCTTTCCCCATCTTTTACTTCTTTCTCAATCTGTTTTCTGCTTGTTTCTTTCTTCTGAGTCTCTTAAGCCAATCAACTCACATGCATCATGCCCTAGAGAAACTGTGGCACACATATGGCAATGAACTGGTTTGGAAACATATGTCTTTGCGGGCATTGTATGTCTTGCCAGGAATGAGATATTCCATTTTGGGGAATGAGGGTGGGAAATACTTAACCACCTACAGATGTTTTGCAGCAAAAGCTAAAGAATTGCAGTCAAAGAGCTGCAAAATGTGTAATTTGGAATTTTTCCAGGGTTCTTTTTTTTAATAAGAAAAAAGTTAACAGCTTTTCTATTCATCTCTTTTGAGAAAATTTACAGTCGTTTCCCAGTTCTGCCCTATTCTGAAGTAAGGACAAAAGACTGAAACTGAAGCTGTCCATCTGCTCCATAACAGTAATGTTATAATGGGTGCTGTCCATTTTTATGCTATTTCTCATGTGTGCCCAGGGGACTGGAACTATTTAATTCACTGATTTCACAGCTCTGTTGTGTGTCACAAAAGGTTAAAAAAAATCCAACACACTTTTTAGCACCCTGTTTACAAGGACTCCCTGTAAATCTAACTGAAGTTAACAGATTCCCACCCTGCCCCGCATACTTGCCCCCCCCCCCCATTTTTCCTTCTAATTTGGTGCATTCGGATAACAGGTAATAGATGGAACTCACATCATTAACTTGTCTTTTACAAAAAGTAGATATTTCAAATCTGCTGTGAATGTTACTTTCAAAAGCTCACAAATTCCAGAAGTAGATTTGAAAGGAAGATGTTTGCCTTTAAGATTTTAAGATTAAACAACTCTGTTTTCCCAGAAGTCCAAGAATTAATGCTCTAGATTAGCAGAGAGTTAATGGAAACCTGCAGAGGAAGACTGACGACTTCTATTTCTCTCCACTGGGCAGGAGGCTGAGCAGTCCCACACGCAGCTGGTGTGTGCTGGTGTTTTGCCAAGGCCATAATGAATCCTGGGCACTCTGAGGCATTTTTCTGAAGAGAGGTGGCCAGGCAATACCTTGTTGGTCCATTCTGTGGTCTTCTCAGAACAATGCCATGGGGTATGGAAGCTGGTACTCATGTTTGCCACCAAAGAGAGAATGTGGACATAATATCAAAGGTGTTTTTATCTAGTCCCATCAAAAAGAGTCTCAAAGAGAATGCTTCAGAATGTTATATCCTTCCTGCAGCCTGCTTATGATAAGATATCTCTCTAATATTTTGGATAGTTAAAATATTAGCCATAGATAATGCACTATTTAGGTGAAATTGCCACTTTGTTTTTTCTATCAACCCAACTCCTCGCCAACTATGAAAAGGTATTCCCTTGAAAACTAGTTTGTGAGTGAACAAGTATAAAGTGCAGTGAGGCTCTCCTCATATGTCTTTTAAAAAAATTATTGTTAAAAGCCAAATTTCTTCATTTCTGTTTTCAGTAACAGTAGCAAATATTTACTTTGTGTTCAGTCACATGAAACTACTAGATGCTTCGTGCTTCTGAAAAATATGTTAAAAATGCCCTCTGACCTTAGAGAAATTTCAGAAAATAGTATGTCTGTTATGCTTCTCAATTTGTGCATTCATTCATTCATTCATTCATTTATATATTCATTCAAACATGAGAATCTACTGCATGCTAAGCACTGATTCTGAGAGATGTTAATGAAGTATCACAAAAAATGGGTTCTGTAGTCAAATAAGCTTGGAAAACACTACCCACTACATTTTCCTTCATTGAGTTATAACAAGGATTTTCATGTACCAGGCAGGCCTATTCCTCTCTATTAGACCCAAGAAATCCTTTATTTCATTCATATTTTCCCATAATTATTGTAATTTTTGTCTTTTCAAGCCCCTTTTCAAAACAAAAACAAAGTAACAACACCTGGAATTCTAGAGTACTGAAGCTTAAAATTTGGCACTCATCAGTGTAATATGGAGAAAAGAATAGCAGTTAGGACTAATAGTAATTCTAGTAGACTTGTTAATCAGAGTAGCATCAATAGGAAATCTAGCATGTTGCAATTCTTGAACATGAATTCCTTAAAGAATTAAACTCTGGATTGCCAAGTTAGAAGTCTAGAATCCTAAAACTACTGATTTCCTTGAGATGACTAAATTGGTTTTTACATAAAATAAATTCATCAACACATTCTACAAGGTAGACAAAGATAAAATTTATTTCTTGAAAAAATTGTTACTTTCTGCTAACACATATTCTTTTGACAACATATCAAACCTCTCTTAAAAATGTGGAGATGTATTAAAATTTTACAACTTGAGGTTTGTGCAATAAATAAAAAAATTCCTAAAACTTTCTAGCCAATACGTCTAGATACAGGCTAAGGTAATAGTATATTCCCAATCTCTTATTTCTGAATTTGGAAGTTTTGTTTTACCTGTGTAAGAACTAATGTTACAATGAAATATATCTTCTTTGTGGCTAGCTATTTAACTACTTTTTCTGAAAACCATACAAATTGGTGCTCAGGATAACTGACAGTTGGGCTGTTAATTCAACAGCATGATATTATACTGAAGTGAAATTAAAATATGTACTTAATAGAGCATGACAATAGCAACAATGTTCTACAGATAATACATCTTTTCTGAAAAAGTGTATCCAAAAGGAGTTTATAAATTTCCAAAAAAACTAAAGAGATCTCATTGTAGAACTATTACTATTATCTTTCTGATACTCTACTGTAAGTGAAATACCTTCACCAATTCTCCAAAGGCAATCTTTCTTCATCTCAAATAGATCTTCCTTATAAACCATATAAATAGAATTAAACTAGTTTATAATGTTGCCATTTATTTTCTTGCAGAATAAACTCATTATAGTTTGTCCAATATTAAAAGATTTAATTGCCTGTGCATATTAAATATGCTTAAAATTTATGAAAATAAACATGTTGAAATCGAATAGCTATTCTGCAATAATTGAAATGTGAACATGGACTTAATATGAATCTGTAAGATGGTATAGATACACATCACTACAATATACAATATGTACCTCTATGAAGTATGTGGAAATCCTGGAGTATAGAATGTAGATCGAACAAGGGCAAAAATCCATTCTGGGTAACACATGTGAAATTGCTAATAGACTGTAACTGGCAATTTAGTTTACTTAGAGAATATCCTTGGATCGAATATCACATTTATGATAATAAGGGGAAATTTATAACAGCTGGCATGGTTTTCTGTTGGCCTGAGCACTTATCTTCAAGAGAGAATGTATATTCGAACATGTGTCTTCACATTTTCAGAATAACGTATTTCAAATTTGCCTGACGAACAGTGACCAATTACCAAAAGTTTCTGTGAAATGAATAATTGAGTTAACAATTTCACACTAACTTAGGAGCATAAACAAGACTAATAATGAGGTAAACTTAATCTAGTCCCAAAGTCCTAGAGCTGCTAAGGAACCTATCCTTGCTTTAGTTCCAGTTTCTCAAAAGCTTCCAGAAGGATTCTTTTACATTTTAGATATGATGACCAGGCATCAGTGAGAAGGAAAACTTGAAACCATTTTTGAAGCCAGGTAAGCACTTTTATACAAACTTGTATTTGTTCTCTCACAGATTCTATACAAGACTGTACAATACATTTGTGATAATGGAACAAAATTGCCAGAATGAAATAGGTCCAACTTAAAAAACTAAACTTAGGGGAGTTCCCTGATGGTGTAGTGGCTTAAGGCTTCGGCGTTGGCACTGTCAGTGCTGCGGCCTGGGTTCGATTCCCAGTCAGGGAGCTACCAAAAAGCAAAAAAAAAGCAAAAATACCAAAAAGAAAAAAAAAAAAAAGAAAAGAAAACAAAACTAAACTTAGGCTTAACTTTGTAAGTTTTTTTGTTGTTTTTTTTTCCAAAACAGGTTTCTTCCATTTGAGCAGGAAAATGAGTGATGAGTTAATTTCTAATTTTCTATGTGTCCTGTACTGGGGGAGGAGGGGGAATTTTAAGAAAAAAACTTTGAAAAATATATACTTGGGGAAATACAAATAGGTAAATTTTTTTCTAGAAAAACATTAAGCCACAGAGACATAAAACTTTGAAGATCTGGCTTTTTACAAAAGCCATTATGTTTTCTCTTTAGTTATTGTAAAACGCAACACAAAACAAACTTCATGAAGTAAGATGATCCAATTCCTGTCATTCCTGTCTTCTTCTAGCATTTCGTCTAATTTAGAAGGCAGAAGGTTCTGTTACATGAGAGGTGCTGGGTCTAGTGTTCCTCTGATTTATATATTGTTGGATTGGTTTTTGTACCTTTTTATCCCCATTTTTCCTGTATCTCATTTCCCTGAGCAGAACACCTATATTCTGCTCGAGGCTGCTAAAATACAACGGCAGCCAGGATTCGGCCTCGTGATCCACGTTCATTTTACCTCGTGTCAGTATCTGTTCAGCCACAGGACTTCTCAAACTGCACGCTCTTTAAAGACAGGAATTGTGCCCCATTCACTTCTGATTTTTCAATAACTCATGTGGTACATGGAATATAATGGATGCTCAATAAATGTTTTCTGAATTATTCAAATACAAGTAGATTTAACACAGCTTCAGCATACCTCACTTAAACCTGGCTAGAAGCTCAAGGGCCCATGGTTTAGAGCAGCACTGTCCACTAGAAATTTCTTCGATGATGAAAAGGTTCTATTAATATATCTGCATAGTGACTGATACAGTAACTACCTGCTATATTTGGCTATTGGACATTTGAAATGTAACTAACGCAACTAAAGAATTGAATTTTTAACTTCACTAAAATTTTATTGTCAACTTTTAATTTAAATAGCCACAAGTGACTACTGGCCAGATAGCTTTACAGGGTCTTGTTCTTACTATCCTTTGGCCATGCCCGTTCTCATGCCACAGGACGTGTCTACTATAGTCTGTGCTTTAGACACCCAGAACTCCAGAATCCCCTGCTCACTTCCTAGCCTGTCCTGTCTTCTTCTATGGTCCTCCTCCCCAGGGCAGACCTTGCTGCTGGTATACACATCCTATGCTAAAGGAGTGTCCAGGGGGTGGCAGTTTGCTGCAAGGAGTGGCTGGGTGTAGGCAGTGTGACCAGGGCTTAGACATGCTGCTGGACTGTCCCATACATATGTATAAGTCGCCTTGCAGTGTGAGAAGATGACAGAGAGCTGAGAATGGGGTAGGGAAATGTGCAGCTTTCCCTGAGCTTCCATGCTCCAGCATGTATATTTAGCAATTTAATGATTTCATTACAAAACAAAGAGCTAAATCAGTTCTTAATCTATCAACAGCGATATGATCCAATGATCATTCACTTATCCATTCACTCACCAAATATTGATTGAGCACCTGTTATGTTCTAAGCAGGAAACAAAACAAAGTCCGTTGCCTTCATGTGTTTTATATTCTTATGAGGAAGACAAAAAACAAATACACAAAATAATATGTATGTGTGTGAGAAAATTAAGGCACCCTGAAAGGATAGAGAGCAACAGAGATGTTTTTAAAAACTGTACAAAAAACACTTGTCAGAAGAAATTACTTTTGAAAATAGATCTAAATAAAAGGAAGAAGAAATGAAATATCTGGGTAAAGAATTTTCCAAACAAGACACAGCAAATGCAAAGGCCCTGAGATGGAGACATCTCTGCCACATTCCAGAAATACTTGGAGTGCAGTGAGGTTGGTTGACGTGAAGTAAGGGAGGTAGCTTCATGTCACATAGAATTGTATAGGTTGTAGTAAGGACTTAGCATTTATCCTGTTTGATGGGAAGGCATCAGGCTTGGCAGGGTTGTGATATTTGCATTTAATAAAAACCATTCTGGCTACTTCTTGGAAAATAGGTGGAAGGGGTGCAAAAGTGGAATCAGAGACACAATTTCAGTGGCTACTGCAGTAATACAGGTGAAATGCAGGGATTTTGATCTAGGCTGTCAACAGCGATGTCTTGATGAGGCATACGTTTAAAATGACACAATGAACTTCTTTCAATCCTGTCAGTATGGCTCTGCAGCTGCATATGTGACCTCATTTGGAAATAATGTCAAAAGTCTAAATTAGAGAGCTTTGTGACTGTGAGTCCAGGGTCAAAAGTATCTTCTACTTACCCCTCTGAAGCTCCTGGCACTGGCCATATTAGCCTCATGGAAACAGTCATATGTCTATCTACATACCATGACGATTTTATCGACATCAGTGGAGCTCAGACTCATTGCATTAAAACATATAATGGCTCTACTTGAAACATTGCTGTTTCCAGTGCAAAGGTCCTGTGGATCTTTCTTGGTGGTGACATGAAACTCCTTTCATTTTGACATAGGTACAAATTGCTCTCAAAAACTTTTTGTGTCTTCCTGCCCCGTAGCTTCCTCCCCTGCCCATGCTTTCAGGTCAAGCAAGAAGCTGGGGTCACATTTTGAGGAGACAGGGGAGGATTAAACTGCTCCAGGTCCATCGCTCTTGCTAGTTTCTGAAGCAGTTCTGGAAGTCCTCTTTTGTGTCTTTAGTTGTCCTTTTGTGGCTGCGTTGATATCCTAAATCGATTCAGGTCACACATTGCTTCTGGCACGGCAATTTCCATCAAATAAAAATATTATGGTTTGTTCTCATCCACTGTATTCACTGGATCTGGCACTGTGTGATTTCTGGCTCTTGCCCAAAGTCAAAATGACCATGAAAGGTAAATGTTTTAAATCAATTCAGGACATCGAGGCAGCCACAACAGCGCAACTAAAGACAATCACAAAAGAGGACTTCCAGAACTGCTGCAGAAAGTGGCGAGAACGATGGGATAAGTGTGTTCGAAGCAAGAGGGGTATATTAAAGGGGATTAATGATAATGTGTCTTTTATTGTAATATTTTCTTATTTAAACATTCACCATATTTTTTTTATCACACCTTGTATAACAGATGCTTTGTAAGCAGTTGATATATGAGTCTGGCATATAGGACAAACAGATTTTAGATGAAAATATAAATTTGAGAGTTCGAACATTGATGGTAAATGGAGAAGATTATATTATTAAATTGTGTGGAGCAGGAGAGGGTGCCTTACCTTGTGAATCAGCTTAAATAATTCACAATTTTTGTATCTATATATGTTCATTTTTCTGGAGAGTGAGTGCATTGCTTTTCTCAGATTCTCAAAGGCATTTGTGACTCAAAAAAAACAAAAAGGTTGAGAGCTGCTGGGATGAAATACTGAAGTAGCCACGTCTTACAGAAATAGTCTTGAAAGAATATTTTGAAGGAGTGGCCAAATAGGTGAAAAAAAATCTAGAATCATGTAAATCAAGGGGTGATAATGTTTCAAGAATACGGGCATTACCAATGATGTCAACTATTGCCAAAATCTCAAATAAAAGATGATGGACAGAGCCCATTGGGTTTAACTTTAGGTAGTGATTATAACCTTGTCAAGAAAGATTTAAAATGAACTGGCGGGAACAGAAATCTTTATGTTGAGGATAAGTGAGAGGTGAGAAAGAGGATCTTCAAATTTTAAAATCAGAAAAGCCTATAGCTTAGCTAATGCCAAGATTAATAACCAGGATTCATTTTGTATTTTTCAAAATGAGTGAATCAATTTTTAACCTTTTTGTACTCACTCTCCTGTCATATTTCTTGGAAATCATGCTTATTTTCCCCTTATTATTTAGTGACATTCTGTTTCGTCTCTAAAAGAAAAGTCAGAGAAAGAAGTCAGAGAAAAAAGCAAACCCCTGTCCTTACCTCCATAAAAACCCAAAGCAGTAGAATTTACACTAGGTCTCAAAGCACAAACTTACAGATGTATGTTTTCATAGCTACAAGTTAGCATCCAAACAATAGTTGAATTGAATTCAATCATGTTGAGGGAGTCACCTGGCTGAACAATGGCAAGAAAGTCTGTAAATTCAGAGTTTGCTGCTTCCAGTCAAGAGTCTAGACTATGTCTAAATCATGCTCAAATTAGTTATTGTGATTATCAACCAAAGCGTTTGAGGAAAGCATGCTGGTTACCCAAAGAATGAGTTGTTGAAATTTTTGTTTTTCAAAAGATTGATTTGGTATTATAGAGGCAAAACCATTGTTAAAGATAACTTTTTAAAAATAAAACTATTCAATGAAAGAGGTGATGATAATGATGAAAATGTGATTTGTGTTTCTTGATAACACAAAGCTTTAAAAAGACACTTTTCCTATGACATTTATTATGTCAGAACTGAAAATTTTTTCCTTCCTCCCTCACATGTGACCACCACAGTTCATGAAACACTTTGGTGTGCTTGCTCTTTTACAGGTCCATTTCCCACGACTACATCTGACTCCTCTTGGGAGCAGGAACTGTATCCTATTCATCTTATATTCCCAATCACTAGCACAATAACAGATTTAGTAATTCATTGAATGATTTTTTTATTATTTACCCAAAGATAACCACTAGTCTCATTTTGGATTTCTATTTGCAATATGAATTTGAATTTTCCTTTTGTCTTACAGTTAGAGATGACTAGTATTCCCACAATGCATTGGGACATTATTAATAAAACAGTGGGTACTTACCTGGAAGGGGAGATACCGTGATCACGAAGGTGGATTTCCCAGGGCGAGGCTTATCCATTGCACTCCAGAGGTGCTGACCCCTGCGATTTCCCCAAATGTGGGAAGCTCGACTGCATAATTTGTGGTAGTGGGGGACTGCGTTCGCACTCTCCCCTAAAAACAAAACAAAACAAAAGAAAACAAACAAAAAAAACCACCACAAAACAATGGAAAAGAAAATGTCACAATTCATTCGAAATGCAGAGCAAATAAACAGCAGTTAAATAACCAACATTAAATGTTGCACCTATGTCAAGTATAATAAGAATGCTTATCTTAGTATTTGAAACACTGATGAGTGAGATTGTTATGGCATTAGAATTTTTTAGGCACAAAAGGAACCTGATGCAGATTAATAGTTAAGTTCAGTCAAAAGAAGGAAAGAACTGTGAACTGGTAGGAACAGTCCTTTTGACAGAAGACTCCATAACTTCAAAGCTTGTTATTTGACATTTTTCAAGAGCAATTGGAATGCATGTGGCTGGAGGAGATAAGGACAGTTTTGTGGGATTTTTTGTGTTTTTTTTTGTTTTTTTATTTTTTGTTACAGTAGTTACACATTTTATAGTTTTCTACCTCCTCAGAGATTACAAGTGGGCCTCTTCAGGAAGGACTTACTATTACACTAAAACAGAACATAATTCACCAAAGAAACACACACACACACACACACACACACACACACACACACACAAACTATTCACTGAATTGGACACTTACTTGTTTGTCCAACTCTATCTTCCGTCATAATGAAAGGAACAATGAGAATTTTCAAAATGATTCTGATCTAATTATAATTAGCAATGATGCATGAAAAGATGAAACCACATCTCCATATTCTAAAAACCTTAATATGGCAAGATGTATTTGATGTACTTGGTAACATTTAAAAAAAAAACAAAATTTTTGAGTGAGATTTTAAAATATGAAATGATAGTCTTTAGCATAATTCTATAAGCTCATTAAGTTATATATTTCTGCAACACTTAAGAGACTTTACTAAAAAATGTCAAGAAATAAGCGTGGTCGTTCATTTATTTATTATGCTGTCATACACCTATTGGATAGTAGGTCCTTATATCACTCCTTTAGTGATAATGTGCAAAGAGATGATTTTAAAGCTATAAAATGGGGGTTTTTTTCTATAGATAACTATGGAAATATTTATCTGCTTATTGGACTTTTGAGTAAAATTTTTTATGTATACCATCTGCCTGGAAATCTTACAAGAATAAGTTTGCTTGAAGTATTTCTGACCCTTGTTCTTAGATGACATACTGTGATGTCAAGAATATTTGTAGCTACAGTGTGAACAACTTTTCCTACAATGATTCTTAAGTCATAGTCTGAGGAGTGAGGAGAAGGCTCTTCTACCCCTGATCATCTAAACACATCAAAATTAAGTAACCATGATACATTTTCCAACCTTAAAATAAACAAGTTTAGAAAAGAGCTATCTCAGGGGGATGGCTTTCTGCATGCAGCTCTATTTTCAGAGCAAAATAATTAGACTCCTTTCCCAATATTCCCCACCCACAAAAGAGAAATCAAGAGATCATACTGAGTGCTAGTTTAAAAATTAAAGATTTGAATGTACTGTTTTATTCTATGCCATTTAGCCTTCCATATTTATATACCTAGCCCCGACCTCCCCTGACCTCCAGACTCAAAGTCCAGCTGCCTGCTTCATATTGCCACTGGAAATTTAAGAAGTATCTCAAACTTGATGTGTTCAAAACCTGAAGCCTGGTTCCTGCCCTTTCCAGCAACTTTCTTTCCCGTAGCCATCTCCATTGTGACAAACCGCGCCACCATCCACCCTGCAGTCCAGGTCAAAAATTTAAGGATCATTTCTCACTTCATGATTCCTTATGTGCGATATATCTTCAAAGGTCTTAGAAAAGTTGCCTTCGGAACATACCCTTACCATGTCCTCTTTTCAGGTACTCCACAGCTACCACCTCCATCCAAACCACCGCTATCTCTGACCTGGATGATGGCAAAGACCTAAATGATCTCCCAGCCGTCCACCTTTGCTGTCCTAGAATCTATTCTCCACTCAGCAAATAATCTTTTAAAAATATAAATGGAAGTGTACATCCACTATATAAAGACCTTATACTGGTGTCTTCTTCCACAACTTGCCATGCTCTATGTGATTTGGGCCTCGCCTGCCTCCCGGACCTTAATCCATGCCTCTCTCCCCCTCGCTCACTGTGTTTCCACCAGAGGCCCTGAGGGCGACCATGCCGAGCTCAGACCTCCTTCAGGCAGTTGGACTGGCTCAATGCCTCAGATCTTTACGTTGGCTGAGGTTTTTTGGTAGGGTTGTCATTTGGTAGTCAAAGGTCACCTCCTCAGGTGTGTTCCATAATCACCTAATCTAAACCTTAACCTGAAAACTTTCAACCTTTTACCCTGTTTTCTTCATAGCCCCCATCACAATCTGATACCATATTTTTTAGTTAGTTGTCTAACTCTCAATTTAAAAATATCCTCCATGAAAACAGGCATTTGGTCTGCTATATTTAACTATAGGTCCATAACAGCTGAAACAGTGGTGGCCCATAGTAAACACTTGTTAATATTTGATGAATGAATGAATGAATGAATGAATAGTCCCAGAAGTTTTAAGCAAGTATATTTAGAAATTTAGAAATTAATAAGACTATGCTAAAAGGCTGAACCTTTGTGGAATAACTATTAGTGTTTCAACTGCAAAGGTTTTAAGAAATCCAGGTGACAGTATTTCATTGACCCAAATACATTGTGCTAGCTCTGGGAAGTGGGACCTTGAAGTATCCTAATAGCACAAATAAAAACTTTTGATGTTGTTGGTTAGCATAAACTCTTTAAAATAAATTTTTTAAAAACCTGGAGATGGGGTTAAAGAGGCTGATAGGGAGGGAGCAAATGTATAGAGTGAATGGCGTGAAAGCTGTTCAAACCTCTGATTCTGAATGATAACCAGAGAAGTGGAAGTTCCCCAGGTCAGAAGAGCAGCCTTTAAGAGAACTTTTACCTGGACAACCTGAATTGAATTGAGTTGAGATTACAATGAAGGTATAGAGGTTAAAAATTATTTTATATAACGATGTCTTGTATATACAGCAAACATTGGGAAGAGTTCTATTTTAAAGGATCTCTCACTTTTTATCAAGGTAGGAAACTGTCACAGAAGCTGAATAGATAATACTCACAGGGAGTATGGAAAACAAAGCCTCCAAAAGCAATACACCCAGTGTATACAATTTGCAAAAGGAAAGGTGAGATCATGACAAAGTCTAGAGAAATATATATAAATGGTCACTTGGGCTCATAAGAGTTGATGTCCAATACACAGTTGAAGACATACACAATCGATCCTAATTATCTGTGGTAGCATGGAAATGTTAACCCAGGGGTGCTTCTCCTCATCACTTAGCAGTCAGAAAGCAATGTGTGAGTTTGGAATAGAAACTCATTTTGCTCTCACACAACATAATTATGAGGTAAATTTTCTGGAAAAACAATGCATGTAATGGATTCCAAAGTCAAGTGGAAGTGATTTTTAAATTATTTGCTATTTTAGGTTATTCAAAATAACCAAATGTTGATTTTATAGCTATATCATCACATATTTGAAATGAATGAAAGAATAAATGAATTTATACATAGTGAAACATTAGATTGGAGTGGTAATTGGCTGCAAATAGAAAGGTGGGGCAGTTAGATACATAAGCTCTCATCACTAGTATAACTTTATACTTGAAAATTTATAAATGTTATGAGTATATTACATATGTGTGTGTGTGTGTGTGTGTGTGTGTGTGTATAAAATCAAATTAATTTCAGGCTGGAATGCACCTGATAGATTATCTAGTCCAATTCATCATCATTATAGGTTTCAATGTTCAGTTTTACCATTAAACATGTGCACAAATACATGATTAAAATTACCATGTGAAGTGTGTCTAAGGAACATTAATGCAGAGTTTCTGGGTTTTACTTAAGGTCACAGCACTGGTTTATGGTGAAACTAGCATGGCTTTTAACTCCTAGGTCAGTAGTCTCCTAAGAAAACTACATCCCCATGTCCATCATTAGATAATTTAAACCAAATTAGTCAGAAGTATTGAATAGATTATTTCTCTATTTATCAGGTGATTGTTTATTATTTGAATTCCTTTTCCATTGTCTTCTAAGAGCACATATTGGGGGGAAAAAGCAGAAAGTTTGGGCCACTTTTCTCAATGCTCTACATGTAATAATTCAATTAAAAACCTAATATTTGAAGGGAATATTCTTAAGTTCCATACCTATCTTTATTCTCTGACCCATATAACTATGAAAGAACTTGTGTAATTAACAAAATTATACTGTACATTTGGCATCCTTAAACTTTAAAAAATGTATTAATTATGATATCAGAATTTTACTTTTTCATAGTTTTTTGAACCAAAAGTATTTATCTTTATTTCTTTCTGGAACCCTGGAACTCACCTAATTTCCCTTTGGCAGATGACCAGGTAGAATCAGCATTAAAATGTGCAGAAAAAGCCAAATATGGGGGTAATGACCAATGTGTCAGTGGACTTAATATTGAGTAAAGATAAAGACCAATAGAAATGATCTGTTCTCCTTAGACTGCAAAATAAGTTAAAAGGGCTTTTTGCCTTTGCAAAAATACTTCACAAAGCATGGCTTTACAAATGAAGACAGTGGTTTATACATGTTCTATAAAAACACTATTTATACACTTAACAGTCACAAAGCAAGGACTATTTAACCCCAACAGTAGGGGAAAAACTAAATACTCATGATCAGATGGTAAATTTCTTCCACTGGGTTGAGCAATCATAATCAAACCTGGTAATGTTTCAGGTACAGGGTCATTACCAGTCCTCCTGCCCTTCCTTGTCACTCAGGGAGCTTGGTGGCAGAAGAGGGTAGATGAGCATGAACCCAGCATCATGTCTACTGACGAAGTGTACTGGCTGTTGCCTCTGCAGTCATTTTTTTCCCTTCTCTTTAACAAGAATATCTTAATAACCTTCTCCTAATTTAAAAAATAATAAGCAACCAATGAAGATAATCCAAAAAATGTAGAAATGCACAAAGAAAAAATTAAAATAAAAAAAATCACTTTGCTGAATACTCAAATACAATCCCTGCTTAGATTTGGTATATCATTACCATTAAGTCATACCATATATTCTGCTTGTACTTTTATTTTTCAGTTATATTAAAACCAATTTCTCCTTTACAGCATCACTTAAATGGCTGCATATGCTAGTCTATTATATGGATATACTATAGCTTACTTAACCAGTCTACAATAATTAGAGATCTAAACTTCCATTTTTTGCTATTATTAATAATGTCAGCACATTAATTTTTATTCTTTGGCATTTTAATATTTTTGAAGTAAGAATACCAAGTAAAGGGAGAATAATTAAGTAAAGCATCTGTTTTATTTTTATGAATAAAAGCACTCATTAGAATAAAGGTTTATAGAAATTATAGAAACTATCTTTTGTCAGTTCAGTGCAGCTTGATATAATATTGAATTACTCATTAAATTAGTTCTTGTTTATTAAAAGAAACTAGGATATAATTTTTTAGACTCCGAGTTATGGTTCTACCATGTAATCATAATATTAGAAAAGTCAGCACTTTTACTTTTGCAAAAGGTTTTTATTGTCATTGACAGCCCTAAAGTTTATACAAGAATCTTCTTTAGCAATCTGTTAAATACAGAGGCACGGAGTTTGGGCTTTAAATAACGTGAAACTGGCAAAAAGCTACAGATCCTAATGATTTCCTAATGACAAAGGGTATTAATAGGAGCCATATTTTGAGGCCATTCTTATATCATACAGTATATTTTTAACTATGACATTGAAATGTTTAGCAAAAAGGAAGCATTTAGGAATTTTTAACAGGACAAGGAATAGACTCAGTTCAACTACAACAGCTGTTAATGGTGTCTCAACACTGATGTGGTAGAGCTCTATTCAAATGTGGATTCAGGATAAAAGGATAAAATCCAAGGTAATACATATTCTAAAATATAGTGACAACACCAGTGAACTGATTTAAACCATGAAATAACTGAATTTGTTAGCAAACAAGTTTCTTTCTTTTTTTTTTTCTTTTTTTTAAAGTGGTGAAACAGAAAGATAGTTTATTGAGAGGAAAGTACACTCCAAAGAGGTAGGAGCGGGCTCGAGCAAAGAAAGTGGCTCAGGAGCCACAAGTTTCTTTCTAATGAGATTATTATATGTAAAAAATGTCCTGTGCTTTTCTATACTAAATAAACAAAACCAAAACACAAGATACCTCACTTCCTACCCAGTTTTTATGGATGCTAAACTATATGACCTGAACACAGACACACTGGCACACCCATACACATACACACCCACAAAAAATTTTTGCATATCTATAAAACCTTTTCTTACTAACTTAATGAGTTCCACTGTAGTCAATTATCTTTATAAACTAGAACATTATGAATATGAATGTTCCCATAGTTTACTACAAAGTTATAAAACAGGTTAATAATTTCATATTAGATGCTACTGCTTTTCTAGGCAGGTATACTCGTAGCCAATAAAGCAAAAATCAAGAAACATATCCAAACCAAGACCACCTTTAGTTGCTATCTTTAAAGAAAGAATATTCCTTTTCCCTGGAATTAATTCCTTGACTCACAGCTATAGTAACTTCCATTTTTTTCTCCCAAACCTAATACAAATTCCATATATATTATGGATCAGAACATAAGCCTTTTGAAAATCTATATAAACCAGCTGCTTATAAGTTTCTGTTTTTGTTTTATTGTTAGGTGCGAGTGGGTTTTTATGTAGACCCAGGAATACAAAGAGAATTCTCTATAGCCACATCCAGCACACTGTGTGGTACAATATTGCAAGAAAAGTACATATTGTTTTCAAGATCAGAATCTTTTAAAGCAGATGCACATTATGATAATACCCAAACAAAGCTATACATTATCACATCTTTGAACACTTTTTCCATTACACAGATCATACAAATACATTGTGAATTTTAAAATTAGCATGACCAGTAGATAATGATGTCAGTGGCACTGTAATATTGAAAATATAAAAATAAAAATTCTTGTTGCATTTGTTGCATTTACTCTCAATTTATAGATGCAAGGATAGCATCAATTTTAAAATACTATATTCTTTGCTACCAAAATACATCTCCACAAGCGACCACTGTTTATTATAAAACACTAAAACCCCATGTCATCATATAAGGACTGTCTGGAAAGTATCCAGACATGTAATATGAAGAATAGAGGCATTTGTGACTGGATTTTTGTTTTTTTTGGACAGCCCTCGTGTGTGTGTGTGTGTGTGTGTGTGTGTGTGTGTGTGTGTGTCATGATACAAGTATAAGTTAAACTCGTACTTACTGATTTTGCAAAGGAGTTTTAAATTACAATGACAATTTCTTAGATTATGTGCATAGTGATTTTTCCCCAGGCTGTTTCCAATCTTTATGTTCTCTAATCATACAAGTAGAATTGCATGTGATACATGATACAATATTAGCTATAAAATCTGAAATAATTCTTACTTCTTGACAATACCATAGTTTACCACAGAAGTAATGTATTATTCCTTCTCTGTGTCCTGAAAACCACAAAACTCAATTAGCCCTCTCATGTACAGAAAGAAAGATTTGTAATTTTAAAGAACTATTCCAAAATTCTAATAACACAATTGGAGAGATTTTGTATGAAACACAGTAAGAAACTTAATCTCTGTTCTTGGATTCCATTAAACTAAAGATTACATAGATGTTAAAATGAATAAATGAGTAAATGACCATAGTAGCTCTGTAGATGGTAACTGTCAACCTGAATATGAGTTCTAGGTAGAGAACAGGGGAAAAGAAATTTATGAGTTTTAATTGCCAGTGCTCTGCTCTAAACTAGGTATTTGTATGTCTCACCTCAGTTCATCCTCATGTCTCTATAAGGTAGATATTACATGTTTCATTTAACAAATGTGCAAACAGAGGTACAGTGGTTTGATGCAACTTGGTTAGTTTCCATCTTATCTCTCTTCCACACATAAGGAAACTGTTACCTCATGTGAGGAAGAGGAGTAAGAAGGTGCATTACCTATCTCCCAAGGTGTTTTAATAATCAAATGTAATGTGAAACAACTTCTAAAACCATGTAGAGCTCTACAAACACGAAAATTAATAGAAAAACAAAAACTAGGTTTTATTAGCCATGAAAGTCACAACCCATATTCTCCCTTTCCTCCCTCTTTGTTCTTCTGAGTGCTATTTTTTTTATTCATTTCTTCTTTCCACAGTAAATGTCCTTCTTTCAGGCAGTTTAAAATTGTGCAACAGAAGTACTGAGCTTAGACCCTAGAGTGTACCCTCTTGCTTTCCTCCTTCAGCTCACTGTAATAGGGCTTTCTCCACTTCCATTCCACTAAAACCACTTGTTTCTTCACAAACACATTTGGTTCTTTTGTCCAATTAGGAAAAATGCACCCCTCCTCCTGGGGATGAGCCAAATGCAGGCCAGCATCCTTCTTCAGTCAACAACTTGTGCAACTATATTTGGCCAATGAACACTACTTTGGCAAGGTCATTAATGACCTCCTATTGGCAAAATCCAATGGACACATTTTTAACTTCATCTTACTTAAGTTCTTTGTGACATCTGACACTGTTGAGAATTCCTTCCCAGAACCAATCACCCTTCCAAGTGAAGCTGACACCAGTGTTTTCCTGATTCTCCTCCTAAAACTCTGACATTTGCTTAGTCTCCTTCACAGACTCCTCTTTCTCTAGCTGCTTCTAGGTTCTATCTGTCTTAAGTTTCTTTTTTCTCACTCTGCACTAATAATGAGCAACCCATAAGGTGACATGATATAGGGTTTGGGTTAAGTTCTGCAGCTGACTGGAACCTCTGAATGCAAGGAACCACCCAAACTCTGTCTTTGGTTGAAGAGTTAGCATACTCTGGGAGCAAGGCATTGGTGTGGCTTCCATTTACATGGTTCACCCCACCTCCCATGCACTACTTCACCCACTGCTATCCTAGAAAAGGTCCTCCCGCCATAGTGTCGGAAGAGCTGGTAGGGACAACTGGCATCTCTCTCATCTCCATAACTAACACTTGTCACAAGACCTGGTATACAATAGGCATTGGGGGAATGTTTCATTGAACTGATGGAATGATTCTAGCCATATCACTCTGAGCTGCTGAGTGACCTAGGAAAAGTCACTTCAAAATCTCTGGACATCAGTTCCCCATGTTTAAAATGGAGAATATAATAATAAGAATACTTTCCTGGGGATGTGATTTTGAGAATAAACAAATAGTTTTGAATTTTGAAGTTGTATACAAATGTAAAGTTTAAAAGATTAGGAAATTGCCTGTTTCTTTAACAAATGTGCCTACAGTGTAGTAATTTAATAATAAAAGTTTCAATTCTTTCATTGACAATTTTTTATTCAGTAAAATAGATAATGTAAATGGTAGAAGTTCATATTATTTTTTATGGAATTCGATTAAGTTACTTCCATCTTGAATAAAAATTATAACCTTTTAACAATTCTGTTTCCTGAATTCATCCATGCTCCATTATAACTGAAGTTATTGCCATCTGGCTTTTGTTCCCACAAATCTTCTGAATTGTTCTCATACAGTTGACCAAATTTCCTTTCTGCTAAATCTAGTAAGCACTTCTAGTCCTGATCTTACTTAACCAACTTAGCAGCATTTAACATAGTAGACAATCCCTCTTCGTTGTAATGTTTGCTGAGCATGGCATCTATGACATTGCACTTTCCTGATTTTCCTTCATATTTTTAAAACTTTTCCTCTGGGTTCCTTTTTCTGTAGTAATTGTTCCTTGAGGTTATGTCCTGGACTTTCTTTTTTTTTAATTTTTCACTGTACATTCACTACGCAGGCAATCTCATGATCTCTTAAGCTTTTACTCATGATTAACGAGTATGTTGGTTATTCTCAAATATCCTCTCGGTCCTGACCAGTCTTCAGAGTTCCACATCCACGTAGTTAATTGTCTTCTTCACAAAAGTTGTTGGATGTCCACAGAGAGTTTAAACTCAACATATTCAAAACTGAACCCTCATCTTTCCCCTACTCCAGCTACTCATCCTATTCTATTAGTGATTTAATGATCAGGCGTTTATAAAAGTTAAGGTGCAATACAGGCGAAGACACCAGTCTAGGTGTCCTAAGCAGAAGGAACATAATTCAGGGTCTCAGCACATGTTGTTGCTCCCACCTGGAATCCTTTCTCCATGACACCCCTGGCACCTGGCCATCTTTTTGCAATCAATTCCTACTAATCCTAAAGTTTATAATTTCAAGGTAACCTAGCCCTGGAAAACTTCCATGACCTCAAAGTCTGAGTAAAATGCCTTTTCTACGTGTTTTGTGAGAAATTGGTCAGAGATACTTTTCTATAATGGGTGCTTGTGATATTCTGTTGTAATTATAAGCATGTTTTTCTTCCTCATTGGGCTTTAAGCTCTCTAAAAGCTGGTGCTTTGTATCTGCTGTGCTTGTCTGTCATCCATGACTGCTAACACAATAGCCCTCTACCCTTGTTTGTGCTGTTTCAACTACATCCTACCTCTCAGGGGCACACATATTCTTAACCCTCCTGACTCAGCTCAGGTATTGTGTGCACTACCATTTTTTCTTTAACTCCCAGATAAAATGTATTCCTTTTTTCTTTAGGATACTTGCCTTTCTTTGGGATTATTTGTATGTAAGTAATAGAAACTCATTTCAACTATTTTCAGTGAAAGGTGAAGCTTTATTATAAGGATATACGCAGCATGCTCAGATACAGCCATAGCACTAGCTAAAATCTTGAAATATTTACAAAATAGTTGGTAGATATTCACTATCTGAATCCTTAAAATGGCCATTCTTTCTTGACCGCTCCATAAAAACAGGAACTAAAGAATTCATGCCTAGAGTACCAGGGCACCTCTGTTATCCAGCTCCAGCAGCATGAGTAGTGGTTACCAGGAACTAGACCATGAAAAGGGCTTTATCCAGGGCTGCATGGCCTCTTTCTCTGTGCATATCTCCTTATAATTTTGGTTCTTTTCACATTGACTTCTCAGTATCTCTTAAGCACATGAGGTCACACATGTGTCTAAGTCAGCTCAGTCTACTATAACAAAGTATCACAGACTGGGTAGCTTATAAACAAAAAAATTTTATTTCTCACAGTTCTGGAGACTGGGAAGTCCAAGATAAAGATACCACCATGCTCATATTCTAATGAGGGCTCACTTCCTGGTTCATTGCCGGTCCTTCTCACCATGTCCTCACATAATGGAATGGACAAGAAGGCTCTGTGGAGTTTCTCCTAAGGGCACTAATTGCACTCATAAGGAATCCACCCTCATGACCTAATCACCCTCTCAAGGAACCACCTCCTATGATAATACTATTATCTTTAAGGGTTAGGATTTTAACATATGAATTTGAGGGGGACACAAACATTCGGAATATGACATGTGTCTATCCCAACTTTTTATGTTTCCAGAAGACACTGACTAGCATCTGTAATTGCTAATTTAATTCCCAGGAGAAAAAGTCTGGCTTAGAATGAGTGTCAATACTGTTCCAATAACCAGTACTTATAGGGCAGGTTCAGATATTACAGGAATTATTGCATATATCCAAGTCTGTGCCTGAAGTGGGCAGTTCTCAGGAAAGGAGCATGCACTAATCTCACACCAAAACATGTCTTCTACATGCCACTGAAACCTACCCAGGCAGTATCATACAGCCTAATGCACTTTATTGCACTTATATTTTTAATGTAGCTTTCTAATAGACTGTAAGCAGTTTGAGGGCAGAGGCTATGACTGATTCATATTTTTACGTCCCCAGGGTCTAGGACAGCACCTAACACAAATGGGTACTCAGAAAATGTTTATTTAATGAACTAAAGAAATGATAGCGGGAGAAAGGAACTAATCCTAGCCTAATTATTTCCTTACATGTGTTCTAAGAAGCATTAATTTTATAAGACATTTTACACACATTAGAGTTTGGCAAACTTTTTCTGTAAAGAAATAGATAGTAAATAGTTTAAGTGTTGCAGCCCCTATATGGTCTTTGTCACATATCCTCCTTTGTGATATATTTTTATACAACCTTTTTAAAACATCCAAAACATTCTTAGTTCAGGAACTGTAAAAAACAGGCAATAGGTTAGATCTGGCACATGGACCATAATTTTCTGACTCCTATTTTACATGATCAAATAAATTTGGTATGGTAGACAGAACAATGGTCCTCAAAGATGTTCATAGCCTAATCCTGGGAACTTTAGTATATTTCATTTACATGGCAAAAGCGGTTTTGCAGATGTGATTAAGGGTATGGGCTTTGAGATGGAGAGATTATCCAGATGTAAAAAATATAATCACAAGTGTCCTTATAAGGCGTGAGGAAGAGGATTAGAGTAATGGAGAGGCAAGGAGAGATCTGAAAATACTATGCTTAGGATTTTGAAGATAAAGGAAGAGTTCAGTAGCCAAAGAAGGCAAGCAACTTTTAGAAGCTCAAAAGAGCAAGATTCTCCCCCTAGTCTCCAAAAGGATTGCAGCCATGCCAGCCCATTTGGACCTCTGACCTCCAGAAGTATAAAATAATAAATTTGTATTATTTTAAGCTGCTAAATATGTGGTAATTTTTTTACAGCACCAATATAAAACTAATACATTTGGAAAACATGGGAGAATATGCTCCCCTTCTTGGATATTTATTATGTATATTACAGACTCCAAGAAATCCTTTCTGGTAGGTAAAATACTTATTTAACAGATTTCCAAACTAATTTTAATGGACAATTTTGGACTGTTCAGCACTAATTCTAATATCTGTACCCTAGTTACTTTCACGGAAATCTCCTCTCTCCTACCCCATTGCATGCTTTGAAAGGGGCTGACTCCAGTTCCAGAAATAGGCATGTGATTTATTTCAGCTTGCAAAGTCATCCCCAGCCACGGTGACCAGACACAAGATCCACTTCCAGTGAGTGGAAATCAAGCTAAGAAACTTTCCAGTATTTACTGGGGAAGAGGCCCATACTTTTTATATAGGTTGCTAAGGCAAGGGGATTTAATGGAATATCTAGAACTATCTGGTTCACAAAAGAAAGCAGAAAACAGAGGTGGAAAGTACCAAGTTGTGTTAATATTTTATTGCTGCTTTAAAAAATTACCAGAAACTTAGTGGCTTAAAACAAAACACATTTTTCTTACAGTTCTCAGTTGTGGAAGGCAGAAGTACGGTACAGGTCACTAGACTAAAATGAAGCAGTTGGTCTATGTTTTTGGAAGGAGAGAACCCATTTTCTGCTTATTTGTGTTGTTGGCAGAATTCAGTTCCTTTGGCTGTAGGACCGAGATCCTCATTTTCTTTCTGGCTGTTCAGGAGAGAGTTGTTCTCAGCTTCCAGAGATCACCACAATCCTTGGCTTATGGCCCCCACTTTTCAAAGCTAGGAACAGCAGGGTAAGCCCTTTCCATGTCACCTTCCTCCTCTGTCACTTTTAAGGACTGTGTGATTAGATCGGGCACACAATAATCTCTCCATCTCAAACCTTAATCACATCTGCAAAGTCTCTTTTGCCATGTAAGAAAACATATTCACAGTTTCCAGTGATTAGAGCATGAACATCTTTGAGGAACCATAATTCTGCCTAATGATATCATTCAAAGCAAGGAATCAGACAAGGCAAAGGCCATCTCTGCCCTGGACTTATCAGCTATTGAGAAAATAAATCCCATTTTTTTTATTAAGCCAGTTTGAGTTAAATATATTGTCACTTGCAACTTAAAAAGCCCTAACCCATCATTTGACTCAAATCTCTTGCTTTTTTATTGCATCTATTTATATCCCAAAGAGCTGCTGTTGTAAAGCACTCTTTGGAAATGTTTAATTTTTTTCCCCAAATCCCTAATTTTGTAAAGGAAACCAAGACCCAAAGAAGAAAAATAATTTTCCCAAGAGCACAAAGCTGTTTGTTTCAGAATTGCAGTGAATCTCCAAAGTCCAGACTCTTCCTGCATTATTGATGTCTAGGGGAAAGTTTTGCAATGGCTAGCCTTGCAATGGCCAACCTCAATGGACAACTTCAACACTTCCTTCTAGGAAGACATGCCCAGGCCCTACCTATGCCTCAACAGGCTGAATTTTATTTCCAAATATAACTGCTTTTTTGTCTTGTTGAAGGAAGTCAATTGATTACTTCTGTTAGAATGATTATTTATCTACTTTTCCTTCCTTCCTTCCTTCCTTTCTTTCTTTCTTTCTTTCTTTCTTTCTTTCTTTCTTTCTTTCTTTCTTTCTCTTTCTTTCTTTCTTCCTTCCTTCCTTCCTTCCTTCCTTCCTTCCTTCCTTCCTTCCTTTCTTTTCTTTCTTTTCCTTCCTTCCTTCCTTCCTTCCTTCCTTCCTTCCTTTCTTTCTTTTTCTTTCTTTCTTTCTTTCTTTTCTTCCTGCCTTCCTTCCTTCCTTTCTTTCTCACACAAAATTACTTAGTGACGCTAATAAACCAAATTTCTATCTCATGTTTGTTAAATATATCTTAAATCTCCACATGTTACTATGTCTTTTACTTGTAAAGAAATGTTAGAATCTTTAATAGCATATTGTCATCTTCCTGTAGACAAGTGTCTGTTATTGTTTTAGTTCCTGACAACCTGGGCCAAGGTGACCTTGTTCGGTTCTCAGTGGAGAAAGATATCTGTTTCCTGTCAAGAATGTAAGAACGTACAATGGAAAAGGATTTCTAATTTCTGAGACTGAGAACAGCTTAGTCTCAAAGCCACTCATGACTTACTCAAGAGGTGTCTGTGATGTTTGATTCTTTTCTCAGCTATCAACAATGGATTAAAGAAATGAAGTGATATATTAGATTTAAATGATTTTTGGAATTCTCACAAATATTCTCAGGGTTAACAAGAGATGTGATCCACAGTCAAACTGCCTAAGTTTAAATTCTTATCTCATCATGAGTACTAACTGCATGATTCTAAGCTGGTTATTTATTCCACTTCTATAGTTTTCAGTTATCTCCTCTGTAAATGGGGATAATAATGCCTTACATCTAAGATTGTTGTGAGGATTACATAAGATAATACACATAGAATACTTGGACCAGCATGTAATTTGTAACAACACTCAATGTGTTAACTATTTATTATTGTTATTGTTATTATTATTTTTTTATTATTATTTAGTGGTAAGTTCTATGTCTACTGTGAATGAAGGAAGGATACCAACTTTAGGCTGAAGGAAATGGGACAGTGGTAGGAAGAAAAGTAGATATATCTAGGTCACTAGGAAAAAACAAAAGGAAGAAGCTTAAGACCACAATTATTGTTTGTCCAATCAAACCACATAAAGTTATAGCACATCCTTCCACTAAGCCCCATCTTTGGGTTTTTCCCACACAAGGGGATTAGATTCCATGGCTAGAGAATACTAATTTGAGAAATTCTCATGTTATTTCTATGGAGAAATACATTGCTGATTATAAACAAGCCAAACTAGAAAAGAACTTCTGAAACGAGACCTACCAGTAAACTAAGACAGCCAAGAGTACAATTGTGGTTGAGCAGAAGGAAGGAATGTAGGCGTCATTTAGAGGATTATGGTCTTTCACCATTATATTAGATGTTTTCTGTAGTTTAATTTGAAACAAAGGTAGAAGTAATGTCTTCACTAAAAATTTGTAGACAAAATACTTTATTATATTTGTCAATCTCATGGAGTAATAAAGTATTTAAAGTTTTCTTCAAATGAGAATTCTTAAAGTATATAATGAATTTGGCATTGTAATGAAAATCAAGAAATATTTTTTATTTTAAAGGCATGAGAAAAGGAGAAAATTAAGAGATGATTATCAATCATTGCAGGACAATGTGAGGAAATAATTGTTCCAAAAGTGTACAATTGCAGCCAATAGCAAGTGTTGTACAATGTAAATTATTGGTTTTTAATTTTACTTTTAGAAACCTTAAAATTTATTTTGTTAACATAGTTTGATATTTATATGATAGAAAAATAATATACTTAAAGACTTAATTGAGATATCAAAAATTCAATGTTATGCAAATAATAATAATAAAACACTATAAAAGATTAGGGTAGAATATCTTTTTAAAGCCAATTGTAGCTCAGGAGACATCTCAATCAATGAATCATTTTTTTGTATTATTGAAATATGTTTATTCATTATATCTCATTAGGTAGGTGCAGATGGGATAGAGTAGATTGTATTTCTAGAACTAAAATACTAAATGAACGGCAAGGCCATTGTGGGAGGATCCTTTTGGAAATGCAATTCCTGTGTTAAACCTTGACAAGGGCTCTTCTACTGCAGCCAGCCTCTAAGATGGCCTCCAGAAATCCTTGTCTCCTGGTATTTACCTTTGCTGTGGAAGAAGTTAGCAGTTATGCTGTGAAGACACTCAAGCAGCCCTATGATAAGATCTCTGTTCCAAGGAACTCTTCAGCCTTGAAAGACCTTGAGTCAAAACCATCATCTAAACCACTTCTGAATTCCTGCTAAGTTTGAGGAAATTTCTCACACAGCAAGAAATAATAACATCCACCATCTTTAAAAATATCTAAATTATGGCATGTCTGTGGCCATGGTTTCTTTCATCTACTATTCATACAATTAGTAACATCTTCCAGGTTGCAATGATGTTTGCCCTTTATAATGTGAAACGCCTTTCACCAATTTCTAATTACCTGTTTTCAGTCTCTATTTCCTTCATTTCCTTAAAGGTTTACATTTTAACATCTAGCCTGGTAAGGAATTTAGGTGAAACTTCCAGAACTACCATTTGCAACATCTGGTCTGTCATTATTGGTAAAAAAATTATTCACCAGAGCTAAATTAATGGCAGAACTAGACAAACAACATAGGGAAGTGCCATTAAAGAAAACACAGAATGGCATAAGAATGTTCATTGATTGGACACTGAGAATAGCATTCATCCTAAGTATTGGCTGACTGGTTATGAGAAATATTGCATATTTTATATTTATGTATATTTGCATCAGTCAGGATAGGCTAGATTTTGCTATAATATAAGCAACCCCCCAAATCTCAGAAACTTTATAAAGCATAGATGATTTCTAGCTCACTCTGCTTATCCATGAGTTGACTTGGAATTTTACTCTGTATCATCCTCACTTCAGTCTGACAAAAAAGCAGTTAGAACATTTCCAGTCACCATGGCAAAGGGAAAAAGCTACAGTAATTTATATTCACTTTTGCTCAAATTCCATTGACCAAGTAGTCACATGGCCATGCCTCATGTCAAAGAAGAAGAAGAAATATAATCCTATTGTGTGTACAAGAAGAATATTTAGTCAGCATCATATATGCTACAATATGTATATAAATTAATATCAAACATTTCTAAGATGAACACATTATATAATAAATCAGCATTTACGTGCTATATGAGGCAGGCCTATCATGTGACTTTTTCAAGCTGAGATAGGAGAGGGTAATATGAAGATAAAATGCAGTGGAGTGGACCCAATCCCTGTAATAGTCTCTTTGATTAACTGGCTACCTTTATTATAACATTCAGTACTAGTAGTGACTTGGCTCTGTTTCCTATCCTAGAACCTGTGGGAAAATGTGTTTATCAAGTTTGGACCATATTGAATTTAGCACATAGTGAGGTTGGCCATTTTCAAACTCTTCGAAGGCCCTTCCCAGTAAGTTGTGACATTTTCTTCCATTGCAAAATTCATGAGTCATAACGCAAGCTACATGGGATATGTACCATTAACTCACGCACACAATCACAGGAGGAATGTATTTTGTTTTCATATTCATTGTAGTGAGATAGCCGGTAATTCTTAGGTCATATTTTTTTTCTCTCTTGGTTTTCTAATTCTTTGACTTGCTCTGCTTTCTGGTTTATTATCTTAACTTCATTTTTTCACCTTTCTTTTTTTTTTTTTTTTGCTTTTTGGTATGTGGGTAGCTCCCTGACTGGGAATCGAACCCAGGCCGCAGCGCTGACAGCGCCAACGCTGAAGCCTTAAGCCACTGCACCATCAGGGAACTCCCAATCTTTTCACCTTTCTGTTGAATTTTTAATTAAAATTAAATACATTTTTCATCTTTAAAAGTTATTTATTTTATTGTTCCTTCTTCATAAAAATCTGTTGATTTTTTAACATATTTTTCATATTTCTGAAGATATTAATATTCAAATAATTTTGCATTTTTTTATCTATTTTTTCCTTCTGTCTTTAGATTTTTTTGTCTCTGTATTTCATAATGAAGTCTTTCCTTATAATTCTGGTGATCCTTAGCTGGCCAAACATATTTTGAGAATACAACATTATAAAGCTGACAGAAAGCTCTGCATGTGTGATCAGAATTTGCTGATGGTTAAACTTCACAATAGGGGGATTGTATGGTAACTCAGCCTTTTCTTAGGGGAACCCCAAATTTTAATTTATATAGGTCCTTTCTTGGGGACCATTCAATTTCTCTGGAGAAGTCTCTTGAAGTCTCTTATCTAGGAAGGTATGTTCCTGGCGGCCATCGTTTTGAAAGAAGAACCAGAGAATGGGATGGAGGTTTTACAATTTAATATCTTTCATTTATTTATGTCTTGTGTGTTGGCCTGAGCCTCTGCTATGCCTGGAATCCTTGAAACCAGATCCAGTACAGTTAATATTCTGTGGAACGTAATCTCCTCTCTACCGCTGGGGAGAGGGTAGTGTGCGTGCGTGTGTGTGTGTGTGTGTGTGTGTGTGTGTGTTATAGGTGTGTATTGTGTGTATGTGTGGAAAAAGAGGTGATCTGGTAGTTCACCTTGTCTGTATTCAGACATCCCACCACTCCTCTAGTTTTTCATCCCTGCACTTCACCCTCCCTTCAGCATTCAGCCTCTCAGAACTTTCTGGCACACCTTCTGGCTGTGTCCCTCTCATCAGTCTATAGTTGTTGAAATCCCATGTCCACTATTTTTTTTCTTTCTCATTTTCTTTTCTTATGGGCAAATACCTTTAATATTCTTTTGCTATCAATGTGGTTGAGGTTGTGGGAGATAAGTGCATGTAATTAATTTACCATTTTAACAGAGTCTCTTAGGTGTTTTTCCTCTGTAAGCATCAAAGCAATCAGAACTATTTCATAAGAGCCTTTGTTCCAGAAATTCTTTTTCTTTCACAATTTAACAAAGTAGAAAAACAAATTTACTTTTTGGCCTAGTAACATGGATGAAACATCTAAATAAATGTACACTATAAAGTGTTCTTCTTTTCAGTTGTTTAATAGTATATCCTATGCACATCCTCCACAACATTATTACATGATTACATACTTTGAAATTTTGAAAGAAATGTAGAATATTATCAAATAGATTTAAAATTAGCCTCTGAATAAGTTATACTGTTTTAAACTATTCTTTAAATGGGCCACCAAAAGATAAAAATAAAAAAGAATTTTGCAAGTAACTTGATTTTTTTCTCCTAATCTTTTTTCAATCTCTCTGGAATGGTTTAAAACAACCAACATTTCAGTATTTCAAATTTGAACATTTCCTTAAAATATATTTATCAAATTTTCATTTAATAATTGTGCTAAGTTATTCTTTCTGCTTGTCATCTTGCTATGTACGTAAGATGAAAGCATTTCATGTATGTAAATACTGATTGTTCTATTACCTGTTTTGCTATAAAAAGGATTTCAATAGAATGTTTAGAAATATTCCTAATGTGTATGTAAATTTAGACTATTTTCTGGTCACAATTGCCAGACTGATGTCTTTTAAAAGTCAGTTATTTATCTATAATTTCAAATTTCTCTCACAGTTTGCAGCAATTTATGGTTATTATGGCAAAATATTTTTAGGACATATTCTAGAATATAAGCAAGTTTTCATCTTAAGGAAATTATAATTTGAAGTATGACAAGACAACTACACATACAATAATATAAGGAATTGCTAAGATGAGAAAGGAATGCTCTCAGAGGGAGAAAACAATTAAAGGGTATCAGGGTGGATTGTGAAAAAGGTTTTACCAAGCTGGTCACCACTTCTCTGAGAGAGAAGACGCCAAATATGAAAAGCTGAACATCTCCAATTTCATTGGTTGACTCTTTTCCTCACTCTTTGACCCAGAAAAGAAAATTAAAGCAGATAGGAAATGGAAAGGTGTGGGTTCTAATGGTGGGCCGGCTTTACGTGGACAAGGTACCTAAGTGAACAGTCATTCATTTTCTCATCTTAAAGTAAGGCTGAGGAATTATATAGTTTAACATTTTTAGTGCATCAGTACCATGGCAATTAGTGTTAAATGAATCAAGTAAAAGTAAAACTTAGCCAAAATGAAATAAAGCCATTTCTAAATAAAAAATTGTTTTCCATTTTTGATAAGCCTAAGGCACTGCACTAGGACTAGATGACATTATCAGTATACAACTCAATCAGCTGTTATTTTTTAGTCTAAGTTGAGCAAATCCAGAAAGTCTCTAGACACTTAGTTTAGGTTACTTTAGATTTAACAACAAATAAGAATTTCAAATTTCAATATGCTAAAGAAAGTGTGTGTGATATAATAAACTGCTGATTATGAGACTGGAAAAAGAAAAGTTTGTTTAGTAAGTATTTCCAACCTTTGGATTTAATTTTTATTATAAAATGCTGGTATTTATATGTCACTTAAAGTTTTCCTTCCAAAGTTGTGATAAAGGCCAAAAAAGATAGAATCAAATAAGTATGTAAAAGAAAGCAAACAGAAGGGTGACCAAAAAAAACAAACAAAACCAAGAGTGTCTCATCCATATATTAATAACACTGTGATTAATAACACTGTGGTTTTAGGATTTTAGTAGCTAGCAACTAAATTTTGAGATTTCCTTGAGAATATATAGGCACAGTTACAAAGTGTTCTCAATCTATTTCTCATCTCAGAACTACCTGACCTAGGTTTCTCTCCCTTTCCCCACTCACATAGACACACACAAAGCAACACTTGGAAACAGGGCAGGCTGCCAGCATCCCATAAATAAGATGGTAGATTTCCCAAGGATTTTAGTTAGGGTTAGAGGAAACCAAGGATGGAGAATGTATTAAAAAGAAAATCCACAGAGATTTCTGACCCTAACCTCAGCTATGGGGGCTGGAGAGAAGACAAAGATCTAGTTATACAGATGACATTGTAACAAACACATGTACAACATCGATAAGCATTTTGCTTAAAGGGAGAAAAAAAACAGAAAGACTGAAAGTCTCCACACAGACCAATCTATTTGATGAAAACATTTCCTTTTTTCTTCTGGACTCCTCTATAAGATAGTGTACAAAGTGCTCATTTATATTTTCTTTGTTTTCATCCCAAAGCCAGGAGATCAAAGAGTTAGTAAAACCTCCTTGTATAGAAGGTCATTACAAAACTAAACGCAGCAATTCAAAGTGGAAAATAGAATGAATGCCAAAGAGATGTTTAACGAAGTAACATTCTAGATGCATTCTTTGAAGAACATTTGCAGTCGTTTGATTGCTTTAGAGCACACAGGGCACAATGTGTCCCATGAGGAACTAACATTGACTGATGGTTGCACTCTCCGAACTGCGGCCAGGTCACTTGGAATCACAAGTATATCTGATAAAGAATTACCTAACATGGAGGAATATTCATTAGTATTTTGCATAGCAAACTTGTATTAAAAACTTCTGCTTTCCCCCCTTTAAACCTAATTAAATGTCCAAATATAAGACATGAGTCTATTCATTTGAAAAATAGTTTAAAATACTGTTTTTCCAAGAACTGACGAAGTTGGATGGCATGATGCTTCCCATTTGCTATTGAGAGCTTCCTTTTTCCTATCTTTCTTTCTTTCTTTAGTCCTTTTTTAGTGCTTGACATCCTTAGAATGGGAACAAATACAGAATATAGAGAGGTAGCCTGCGAAATTGTCAATATTGTTATGCTGATTTATTCAAACGAGACAAGCTGGTACACTGGTCTTGCACTTCAATGTGACATGTCAAAATTAGCCATTCACTGTACCCCTTGAATCTCAACCTAAGGTTTCCTCCTAGAAAAGAAGCAGCAGGACAGTCTAGATCCTAGAACTTCAGACGCGATCATCCTGCTGGTGGAGCCATGGCTAGGTGGCAACACAGAGGCTGAGGATAAAAGTTTAGTTTCTGACTGAGGTATTAGCAAACAATTTTGTTCATTATTTGATAATTTGGACATACAGGTTTTTTTCATTTTGAGGAAGAAGTTCTTTTTTTCCCCACTTTTAAAAATTAGTTTCAGGTATATAAAACTACATAATAATTAGACATTTACACATTTCACAAAGTGGTAACCTCAACAAGTCTAGTACTCATCTGACACTGTACACAGCTATTACAATACCATTGACTTTATTCCCTGTGTTGTACTCTACATACCATGACTGTATATGTATGTATACACACACACACACACACACACACACACACATACACATACATGTATAGTTGACACACAATATTATTTTAGTTTAGTTTCAGGTGTACAACTCAGTGGTTTGGCATTTATACAATCTGTGAAGTGATTCCCCTAATACATCCTGTATCTATCTGACCCCTTTTAGGGGTGTCCAACTTTTGAATTTCCTGAGCCATGTTGGAGGAAGAAGAATTGTCTTGGGCCACACATGAAATACACTAACACTAATAATAGATGATGAGCTAATAAAAAGTCCATGTATAATTTTCGTAATGTTTTAAGAAAGTTTATAACTCTGTGTTGGGCTGCATTGAAAGCCATTCTGGGCCACATATGGCCCACGGGCTGCAGGTTAGACAAGCTTGCATATGTTTTACAACATTACTGACTATATTGCCCATACTGTATTTCACATCCCTGTGACTATTTTGTGACTACCCATTTGTATTTCCTAATCCCCTCACCTTTCTCACCCATCTCCCAAGTCTCCTCCATCTAGTTTGTTTTCTGTATCTGTGAGTCTATTTATTTATTTATTTATTTATTCTGTTCTTTAGGCTCCACGTACAAATGAGATCATATGCTATTTGTCTTTCTCAGTCTGACTTATTTCACTTGGCATAACACCCTCTAAGTCCATCCAGGCTGTTGAAAAATGGTGAGATTTCATTCTTTTTTTGGCTGAGTCATACTCCATTTTATAAATGTGCCACAACTTCTTTCTCCAATCATCTGTTAATGGGCATTTTTGTGGTTTCCATACCGCGGCTATTGTGAATAGTGCTGCAGTAAACACAGGGGTGCATATGTTTTCAAATTAATGTTTTGAATTTCTTTGGGTAAATGTCCAGGAGTGGAATTGCTGGGTCATATGCAAGCTCTATTTTTAATTTTTTAAGGAACATCCGTACTGTTTTTCATAGTGTCTGTACCAATTTGCAATCCCACCAGTAGTGCACAAGGGTTTTCTTTTCTCCACATCCTCACCAGCACTTGCTATTACCCTTAGTAATATTTTTACTGTTATATCTCCTCAGGCAAGAGAAACAAAAGAAAAAAATAAACAAATGGGACTGCGTCAAACTAAAAAGATTTTTCACAGCAAAAGAAACCATCAACAAAACAAAAAGACAGTCTACTGAATGGGAGAGGAGGGAGTTCTTTCCCAGGATTATTTGGGGAATAGAATAGAAAATTGGCAAAGCTAGTTGTTCAGATAATGATTACACTGAGAGAAGGAGTATAATTAAACAGCAACATAGAAATATAAAGATGTCTGAGATTAAGTTTAAGCAATTAAACTTTTTAATTATTTGGGGCAAATAATTTACCTATTTTACCATAAAATGAAACTGTTTTGAAGTACTGTCGAATGTTGTGCTGATGCCAATCATCTTCTTTTTTCTTTTTGCATCAGTGGTGCATGTCACCTTCCTGCAAGGCAACCAGTTTGCAGATATGGCCAGAGGGAAAATTACTAGGCAACAAAATGAAAATGAGGCATAAGTCAGCCTAGTTCTCTGAACCCTGAGGAAGGCAACTTTCCTCCTGCTCATGAAAGAGGACGATTGTGCTCAGTACCATTTATCCAGTGCCAACAATCTGGTAAGCCCTATATTCAGTGCTACACCAAGGCTACACCAAGGTGACCCAGAGTTTGGGGCCAGGGTCAGGGAAAGGTCAGTGCCTGAAAAATGAAACTAGTCAAAAGGAAAGAATCCTAGGAATGGGTGAGGTTAGTCACCCACAAAAGTAGCCCAACTCAAGAAATGGCATAGAGAAGCATTTTTTTTTTTAACAGAATCTGAAGTTCCAACTCCTTTAAATAATCCTCTGTCCCTTGCAAGCTGGTGCTAGGATGCTCTGAAGTATAGTCCTAGGAATCAGCATTTTGTCACAAATTCCTATGGACTTCTTCTACCTCTTCATCTCTATTTTTTCAGTTCTTCAGTATCCTTTTCCTCTCTCTTTCCCTTCTTTTAACCTTCATCCCAACTGCAACACTAAAGACCAGACACTAGGTATGAAGACAGCATCACCATGTTATTTGAAAGCTAGTCCGCTTTCCCTTCCCCGTTTTGCTGGTCCTCTCGGTAAAGGCAGAGTGTCAAACACGTGCCTCCATGGTGACGTTAGCTGGTCATGGCATACCATGAACACCCATTTAAACAAGCCTTTGTGAAGTTAAAGGAACCTTAATGTTTGGAATATTATTTGCTCTTTCATAGTTTTTCTTATCTCATTTGATGCATATGAGTGCTTACAGGGAGCCTATTACGAGGAGAGGCTGCAGGATGAAGGAACACGGGCTCAGGGCTACTCATTTCCAGCCTTCAAAAAATAAAAATAAATAAAAAAACAATGACATTTTCTCCCCTGGGTGGCAAAATAAAAATGTTTCACACATAAAACTATAGTGCTTTAAAATTGTGAAAAGACTAGATGTACTTTGAAAAAGATTTCTATTCTAAATAGGTAGCCAGAAGCTGATATGTGTAACTAAAATGTTTACCATTCATCTGGTTTCTTTTTTCTAAGAAACCCCAAAATAATAAAATTAGAAAGTATTTGATTACTTCTCTGCAGTGTATAAAAGGATAGAGAGATTTCAAATTCTTTTTGTTTTATAATTGTTGTCAAGAATTCATATAAGAAAGTCAATTTTACACAAATTATTTTACAAAATTACTTTTAAGAGAGTCAATTTCCATATATCAACTTCAGTAGATCATGTAAGTCTTTTAATATGAGTGCCTTACTTTTATTAGTGCATTATAAATTATTTATCTTGGAAAAATACATTAAAATAGAATTAGAATGTCTTTGGTTTGTATAACTCACAGCATTAAGTTAAACTAGTATAATATATGTTGTAGAAAGAGAAATGTAAATGTGGCCTAAAAGAACATTTTTGAGTCTATTTCACATTAAACATTGAATAGAGAAGTTGACTTAATCTTAAAATAAAGCAAGTCACTATATCACTCTGCTACAAGCAAATGTTTTGTTTGTAAATAAGGATGAACTGACAGTGCTTGAAAGTGTAGTTCATCAAAATCACAACAAGAAACCAAGTATTATGAACATATAAAATTCCATGTTTGTTTAATATCCACTACATAGCCAGTTCATTGAAACCCGACTTCGTAAAGACAAATAACATTTCTGATGAACATAAACAATATCATGTAGCTGAAATTTATTTTGTATTTTCACATGAATAAAGATGTCATTATGCAAGAGTTTCAACAATAAAGACTTTGCATGAATTGGCATAGCATCTCTCAATGCTTCAAGGCAGCACCTCCATCAGCTTGAGAGGAGAGAGAGATTAGCAGTTCTGTGTCAAGGAGCTCAGCGATCTGCATGTCCACACTCAGCTATCATGGAACCTTCCCTCATTGTCTGAGTGTGATCTGTGTCTAGTGTCCAGTGTGAGCTGTGTCACAGGTACCTTCTCTGAAGCCACATCTAGAGTTCAGGATGCATATTCCTAAGACCAAAAATAAAATTTAAAAAAACCTAAAGGCGATATGCAGCTAATGGAAAAAGGGTCTCTCTAGTCAAGAAGTATGGCTGTTATACTTAATAATATCAGTAATTATTATTTTTAGAGTTGCTCATATTTATTAAAGCTTACTCTTTCCCATGCACTCTGTTAAGCACTTGACATTCAATATCTTATAAAATGGTCACAGAATACTTTAAAATAAGCACTGTAATTATCTCTGTTTTATAAATAGAGAAGCTAAGCTTGACAGAGGTCAAGAAACTTGAATGCAGTTTCACAGTAAATAGTAGAACCAGAATACACTTTGTGGCATCAAACACAGCCTGGGGAAGACCACCGTGGATGAGCTGATAGTTTTCTCAGAGCCCTTCATAACCCTTCTCTGCCTTATTTTTCTTTATTATGGAGCCTGAAAAACAAAAACATTTGATATTCTAAAAAGACTTCTTTCTGTCTTTCTGAAAATCTTTCTTTTTTTTTTTTTTTCAATTTTTACATTCCAAAGTATAACACAGCTCTCCTTGCTCCTGGCAGTGACCATGTGATAAATTCTAACCAGTGAGATGTAAAGTCAAGTTGCTAGCTGGAGCTTCACAGAATGTTCTTTGTAAGAGGCACATTCACTTGCACTGCAGATCTTCAGTCAAGAGGATAGATCTCTAGAACAGTGAAGAAATAAACAGTATAGACTAGTAAAAAAAAAAAAAGGATAGATCTCATGTTAAGTGTTCTAGCCACATTAAAAAAAGAAAAGAGCACTTGTTATTCCTTGTCTTGTTGATAATAGCCATTCTCACAGGTGTGAGGTGGTATCTCATTGTGGTTTTGATTTGCATTTCCCTGATAGCTAATGAGGATGAGCATTTTTTCATATGTCTGTTGGCCATTTGTATTTCCTCATGGGAGAAGTGTCTGTTTAGTTCTTCTGCCCACTTTTTAATTGGGTTGTTTG
>PVJL010009991.1:0-52712 GCA_004026885.1 Lyroderma lyra | reverse complement strand
CACACACACACGCACACACACGCACACACACGCGCGCACACACACACGCGCACACACACACATACGCGCGCACACACACGTACACACGCACACGCACACACAGAGCCACCTCTTGAACAGTTTCTCCTAGAAAGGAAGCACTCAGCCCGGCTTTTGAACTATTGTGCTTTTGGCCTTCTTTGGGAATGTCATTGTCTTCCCCTGAAGGTACAAAAATACCTCAAGGCTGTAGAAAATGTAGCCTGCCAGGAAGCTGAACTGGGAATGGAGTGAGAAGCTGGGCCACCTTTTCCTCTCCCAAATGCATTTTTGCTTGGCAGGGGCAGCCTGAGGCCTAGAATTCTGAGGCAGAAACCTTGTCTTACTGGTGGGCCTGACTGCCTTCTGGCTTTGTAATCTTGGGCAGGGGAAAGGCATGCCCTCTGCCTCTGTGCTTCACAGATCATATTCCTCAGGCAAGCTTTGCTTTTCTTACTTTAAATCGAAACTTAAAACTTTTTAGAAACCTGCCTATTCTCCAAAACTAGTAGATGAAGAAACAGCAGAAAAAGTTCTTTAATTTTTTTTTCTCTCATTTTTTAGTCTCTAGGGTTAGAGGTATAGTAAGGTGTCCTATTTGAATAGTTAAACTGGTTATGCTAATTAGTATTGCCTTATCCTTTTTCAAGTTGTGTGTGTGTGTGTGTGTGTGTGTGTGTGTGCTGGAATATATATATGCATGTTTGCGTATATGGCATATATCCACATATATGTATATATTATATAAAAATATATATTTACATGTACAAATGTACATATCCATTTTAGTAACACATACATAGGCACACAACTGGAAGGCACTATTCTAAGTACCTTTCATGTTGACTTGGTTTATTCTCATAATCTACCCAAGAGGAAGACCATGAAGGGTCCATTCCATCATGTTTTGGGACTGTGTGGTTAGTAGAATTATCACCTTGGAACAAAGGATGAACCATAATAGAGTGTAATAGAAACAATCATGACTCCTAAATCAGAAGGTCTGCTCCAAATTTTGTGACCTTTCCATTTATGTGTCTCAGTTTACTAGAACTTGTGAATAATACCACCTGTGGACTCATCACACAGCTGTATTTTGAAAACCAAATAAAATCATTCACATGGAAGCTTTTCATACTATTATACGAGATTGACTTGCTTGCTGGTAAAAGAGATATCCTTTTAGTCAAAACTTATCTTCCTCAGAAGGTCAGAATGCTCTAGTATCTCTATAAGAAATCTTTTGTGGCCTTGATTTCTTTTAATGATCTTTGCTCATTTTTAAGTAGAGGTGAAAGTAACAACTGGTTTGAGTTTATGGATATATATTTAACTACTCAGTGCTTCTGCCTAGTGTCCTAAACTTATAGAAGGATCATTGAAAAAAATATTTGTGAACTAAAATCAAGCAAGCCTTTAACTTAGGTCCATTAAAGTTGTAGCTTTAATTGGCTTAGCTATAATAATTCTATAAACAGAGTGTGTTTCCAGCACTTAAAAATTATAAGCCAGCATAACACTAAGGATGAAAAGAGCTAAAAGAGGGGTGAGCTAGTTATAACTTGCCTCGCTGCAGAAAAGATGGTCAAAATGCAGAAGTGTGACCCCTTTTCTTACTGGGTACCATGCAACAAACAGCAACTTGCTTAGGATGCTCTCCTATGCTCCCAGCTTAATGAAAACCACTCTGGGTCTGCAGGTCATGGTAACTCATGAATGATACTCATAATCAGTTAATATCATCAGAAGGGACTCCTGTCTCCAGCTCAAATTTTTAAGTGTTTTTAAATGGACCTTGAGCTGCAATGCATTATTTTATCAAATTGAAATTTGAAGAATGCATACACTATCTTCTTCTCTTTCCCAATTTCTTGAGAGAATAAATTCTCTGCGGAAATATTAAGATTCTTTGTAAACCCCAAGAAAAAAGAGATTGGAATTTTAAAAATCATGGGACAAAAACCAACTCACTCTATCAGTTCCTTGTCCCTTCTCTTCCCACCAGATGTCCAGCCACCAATTCCGAATTCCTCTCTTCCCTTACTTTGCTTTTTCTCTGGAGAAAAGCAGGATTGTAGGTGTCCGAAAAGAAATCCAAAACCAGTCCTACCCTTGAGCAGGATTTCAGAGCACATCTGCTGTGGGGATTAAAATCTGGGAAACTATAGCATGGTTACACTTTTCTCTGGGAATTCAACTCCAGACAGGTGTGCCAGTGTTACACCATGGCTTGTAGAACTTAAAGTAGCTTTTTCTGTGTTTAGTTACTCTTTTGTAAAGTGTGAAATTTTCTTTTTAAAAGCACTTGATGACTTGTTGTCTCTCAAACAAATGGATTAAGATCCATCCCTCCCACCCCCCACCCTTCAAGATTTCACTGGGTCTTTGATAAAAGCAAACATATCCAAAGAGCAACACCCAGCCCTCAACATGATGCAGATCACACAGTTAGAAAAACCTTAGTATTTATACTGTTCTCCAGCCAGCTGAGGGTGGAGGAAAGAAAATAAAGGGAATATTATTATACTAGAGGGACCTTCCTAGAAAGAGGGGTAAATGAGACCTCTCCATTAAAATGGTTTTGGAGAGAGTGCAAGTTAAACTATTCGCATTAGCAGAGCTACATAGAGATAAGTCATGAATGCCAGAAACTCCTCTCCCTGGACATTCACTCTGCTGCTGTTTGAATTCCATTTCAGGGCCTCCCATCTTAGTTGTCCTCCAACTTCAGGCTTTCTTAGTTCTCCCTCAGTCCTTTCCCCTCCAGCAAAGCAGTGGTGTACAGCATTCCTACCAGTATGAACAGAGAAACAACAGACATGAACAGTAAGAAAAAAGGTTTGAATTTACACGAAGGTATTTTTTTCCTTCACTTGCTTTTTTGGTCTTCATTTCTCACTTTGGAACAGAACAGTCTAAGAAAAGATGAAGCATTGGTGTGCATAGGTACTTTTGCTCCTGGGGTGATAATGCCTAAACTGCTTCCAAATCAGAGGTCTTTGACTTTGAGGCTGCATTTGAAAGTGTCTATTAAGCCTCCAAACATGCCTAAACTTAAAACCAGGGAGATATTTAGAAAACCTACCTTTCAAATATCTAATTCCATGCATAGTAAAGATAATAGCATGGTAAAACAAGTTTCATCAAGTTATATGATTGCCAGCAGCTCGCATCTGAATTTCTTAAGTCCTTTAAATATTCAAAATACATTTATTTTGGTATTTAGCCAATTTTACAACAGCTCAGAAATTGGGACTTGAGATTTCAGATAGCACAAATTTCTCTCTTCTCTGGGATGGTGGCTTGCTTTTGAACACATTTCAAGAGAAGAAATTTAGAGTTTAATATGTACACGTTCTGAGTCCCTGTTGTATCAACTTTTTATAACACCCAGCTCAGGGACCCACAAGCAGGGTCAACTTTCAAATCAGATAAAAATACTGAATAAAGAGGACCTCTGATAATGACTTCACAATTTCCTTGACTCAGTAAGAAAACAACTCCAAAAGAGGATAATTTCCCCAAGGCTCCCATTCTCAGAAATGTTCATTAGGGGGAGTTCCCTGATGGTGTAGTGGCTTAAGGCTTCGGCGCTGGCGCTGTCAGTGCTGCAGCCTGGGTTCGATTCCCAGTCAGGGAGCTACCCACATACCAAAAAAGCAAAAATAAATAAATAAATAAATAAATAAATGTTTTTTTAAAAAAAAAAAAAGAAATGTTCATTAGGAAATATAGATATTAAGAGCTTACAGAGGAGTGAAATAGTAATAATAATATCTATTCTATAGGATATTAGAGAGATCCTAGAGGAAGGGATCTCTCTAAAGCAATGGGGCAGCTGTTTAAAAATGCAGATTCCCAGACACATATCCAGAGATTGGAGAGATCTCATGAGGGACCAAGAATCTTACATTTTAAGTCATCATTCTAGCTGACTGCAGAGCAGGCATTTCTTGATCTGCACTTTGAGAAACAATGTGATGGATTTATTAATAGAACAATAAGCAGTCCTAAGGAGACTTGAATTAAAGCATAGGAGTACCTCAGTCTATAAAAGTGCTATGTGTCTGACCTATTGAGGCTCAATTGAATCAGAGTGTTATAAATATACATTTAAAATTTTCAAATCTTCAGTTGTGATCTGTTTTTTATCAATTTTCAATTTCTGGTGATTCATAACATGTTAATATTTTGCTCTTCCCTTCCCTTTTAAATATGAGAAACTACAAATTTTATATATATATGCATATATATATATATATATATATATATATATATATATGCATATATATATGCATAAGAAGTCTGTTTCAGAAAACCTTTAGTTAAATCTTCACAGAAAACTTCTAAAATGTTCATGGATCATCACTCCCTAAGGGGTTTGCTGTTTATTTTAGGGAAATTGATATATTAGGTTTCCTAAAATTGTGTCACAACACATTTGCATGTGTGTGCTCACAATCTTCAACTAAGTCTCTGACACCAAGCTTCCAAGAGCCCTCTCTACCCATGTTTTTTGAATGTATAAAAGCAGCAGGATTGAAAATCTCTTGAGCTCCCTATACCAGCTCACCAGTGAATCACTGAGTCTTCTCTGCCAATGAAGGCCTGCTCAGAGGCTACCCTGGTGAGCAATTCTAAGCCACCGACTCCTGCTGTAGAAGCTGCTGATACCAGCAAAGCAGACTCCTCCAGGGGCTTTATCTCACTGCATTTGCTAACTGGTTTCTACAGTCTCCTTGTACCAAGGGCTCAGGCCTAAGTGTGAGGAGGCAGAGCCAGAAAAGCCTGGAAGCACCAGCTGTAATGCAGTTTTCACAGGAACGCATCAGTTCTGATGGTGCCCAACATCACTGAACACGGTATGGGCTCCTGGAATGCATTTTTTAATGTAAACATAGCTGTGATAATCCTGCCCTACTAGGCTTCTGGATTTGTCAAGACGTGTCCGAATTCAAGAGTAGGTGCAGTCTAGTACTGGCGCCAGGCTACAATATCATTTTAAAGTCCTCACAGTTCTTTATTAGCGCAGGGAATCCTGCTAAAAAGTAAATGTTAGAAGATCTAACATCTAATCTCCTTCTGGCTCTGTCATTCCCTAGCTATATGAACTTGGATGAACTGACTTCTCTAAACCTCCATCTTCTCACCTATAAAATGAGAGGGTTAGACAATGTCAAATCTTCTCATACTTTAGGGCTCATGGTAATTACTAGCAAGCTTAATAAATAGATTTGACTCTGTTTTTGGAGACTCAGATTGAAGGCACAGTGGACAGTGTGTTGGAATTTTCATTTTGATAAACTGGGCAATTCTCTAACCACCTTTGGAAAATATTTGTCTAGATCAATGGTTCTCCATTCTAGCCACATATTAGAAACATTTGAAAGGTTTTTAAAAATACTTATGACTGGCCCCTCTCCAAATTGATTTGTCAGAATATCTGGGTGTGGAGCCAAGGCATTGGAAAACTTTAAAAGCTCTTTTGTGCAGCAAGGGTTGGGAATCAGTGGATTAGATCATTTCTAAGAACTCTCCTTAGCTCTAGAAGTCTGACTTCCAGAATCCTGACCTCTTGGTTGTACACCACAATCCTCAGTTTAGAATACGGGGCATGCTGCATACAGAGATTTACTACTAGTTGTTATGAGCTGAATTGTGTTCCCCTCAAATTCCTGGGTTGACTTCCTAACCCCTGGTACCTCAGAAGATGCCTGTGTTTAGAGATAGAGTTTTTAAACAGAGAATTAAGGTAAAATGAGGTTGTACAGGTGGGCCCTAATCCAATAGGGCTGGTGTCCTTGTAAGAAGAAGAGATTAGGACATACAATTTAGAGGACCCACCATGTCAGCACACAGTGACCAGCTGGACATTTGTCAGCCAATGAGATAGGCCTCAGAAGAAACCCACCCTGCCAACATCTGACTGGGACTTCCAACCTCCAGAATTGTGACAAAATAAATTTCTGTTCTTTAAGCCCCTCACCCCCACTCCAGTTTGTGGTATTTTGTCATAGCAGCCCTAGGAAATGAATACATTGGTCAAAGAGTTTATTGAAACCTGTCTGACTTTAAAGAATATGGTGTTTGTCTTATTAGTTCAGAACTAACATCTTTAAGCATGGCACAAACTTTTTAAGAAAGCTTTAAGTATATGGAAAAAAACAAGAGAATGTGATTTAATAGATATTTAATGTTTCAAAGTCCTAATTGAAGATAGGCTGCGGAAATAAGTAATGCAGTTTAAAATACTATGACCTAATCTTAAGGATGATGTTTAAATTAACGAGATTTAGAAATTTTTAGTGATTTTTTGCTACCAGTCATAAATAACAAACTATTTCAATTAAACAAATCACTACCAATTTTTAATGTCATATAAATTTAATGTAGATTTTAATTGTGAATATACATGAAGCAGAATTTATTAATTTAATTTTAATTCTGGATTTTAAGAAAACCCTGTCCCTTATCCTAATATATCCCTAATTTCTCATGTCCCTTTCTTAAGATCTTATTAATCTTAATTTTCAGTTGGGTCTACTCAAAGAATATTTTTTTCACCATACCCTGGAAAAACACATTTAGACCTTAAAGGAAAAGATATATTGCCACCTAGTGGAAAACAGGCAGAATAATCTGGTTAAAATTCAGTTTTTAAACCACAATATGATTAGTACAAGAAATGTTTAAAATGTTTTTTGATCATGAATAATTATGTTCTCTCAATTAAAGGATGTCTTCCATGTTTAGCTGCTGTATCACTTTTGACTTTTAAGTTAAACATTCTTTATTTTTATTTAGCAACTACACACATATATATATGCTATGGCAATATGCTGAGTGGTAAATTTGAACATCATTTTCCTTAAAGACATTTAGCTGAAGTGATAAAATAATTTTCAGGTAAATATAAAAAGTATTTACTACCCACATAAGGTCAGTAGTAAATATAGCTGACAAGTCACGGCTGTGGGCCTGTTTTCTCGTCTGGAAACAGGGATTAAAGTATAGGATTATAAGATATTTTAAATTCTAATATGATCAGGATATGTAGCTGTGATACACTCCCATAGATATTTAGCTCAGGTTCTTTTTAATAATTAGGTGAGTGCCCAAACTTGATTTAAGGAGTAGTATTGGTGAGTTAATAGGTGTATATCTTTGGAATAACATTTCATCATAGAACTAAAAGAAGCTTATTAATGGGAAGGAAGTTCCTATCTATTTACTTGGTTGCCAGGTTCCCAGGGACTTTTTTTTCCCCATAAGAGTAAGGTGACCTGGCTAATTTTAACTTTAGCAATTACGTTCTATCCAGCTAAGTTATCCTTGCAGTTTTTATTTGGATGTAGCATCTTTTATTGTTTCCTGTCCTAAATTTTTAGGAAGTTGCTATTAACTGATTTACTGTTGCTGACCTTTAACAAGCATGAAGGATGACATTCACTACTTGGTAATTCTGTAAGTCTTCCTTACCAATGGCCAGGGAAAGAAAGGAGAGTTTAAAGATACTTCCCTTTTAATAGCCCTTGGTATGTCCCAAGAATGTCACAGTCCTTAATTAATTAACCCTTCTATGTGTATGCCCTCTGAAAAGGTCCTATTTCAGATGATGTAATTCAGCGAGCTTAAATTATCAAGTTGTTTTGGCTCAGACTTGTTGGATACAATTTCTTTCTGTACAGTATTAAGATAGAAGTATCACAGAAAGCCTTTCGCTCTCAAATGGTGTGGGCTTAATATGAAAATGCCTATGTCTGTAGAAAACATGGAGGCGTGCTAAATTAGTAGGTATTACGAAATACTACAGGTAGGTACTTCGCTATAATCACTCAACTTTTAGCTAATTAGTTGTGAGAAACTGCATTTATATGGGCATTAATAAAATAGGTAAAATAATAAAAAAAGAAAGATTGATATCCAACTTCTATTTGAGGCTTTGTCCAGAGATAAGGCACTAAGAATGCTAATTTTAACATAATACAATACAATATCTCTAATAAGGACTTACTCCTTCTATTCCATCCCCACCAAAAAAAAAAAAAAAAAAAAAAAAAAAAAGGAGCCAGAAAAGGAGAAGGAACAAAAAAGAGAGAAATGCTTAATTTGACGTCTGGGAAGCTGGTCCTGACAGCTGAGAGAACGGAGAAGACATCCAGGGCCTCACTGTTTCTGCCTAGAGACCCCTTTCTCTTTAGAACTACTTGGTTCTCAGGTGGATTCTGTGGCAAGTTTTTGCCCGTTTTACCTATTATCTTTCAAATAAGAAAACAGCAAACAAATAGTGTTCTAAATCCCAAATATGAAGCTGAAAGCTATGTGCCTTCTTAGAATGTGTAACTGTTTCTCCTCTATTACTTTTCTATACAAATAATTTAGTAAACAGATCTGCCTAGTTTCAGAGGTTAAAAACAATTCAGTTAATAATGTGAAACACTCAGTAGTCTATCAGACTACATGACTGCCTCACATAACTTTCATTATCAATGTCACCAGCCTAGTATATCTCTTCTAATAATTCTCAGTTAGGTAGGTAGCTTCAGCAATAAAATATGGAGGACAGATGCCTGAAACAACAGTTGAATGTGACAAGGACAAATGAAAGGTCATGCCACATATCATTAGGGAAGCAATTTCTATAGGTTTGAAATAATCGCTCAGATTGATCTATGACTTAAATTTCAACATAATTTAATAAATCTGTTTCTTGAACAGATATGTCTGTAAATTGATTACCATTATTATTCTATATTTTTACTTTTTTAATTAATAGTTTCAGATGTACAAAACAACATAATTAGACAATTACACACCTTACAAACTGATAACCTCAACAAATCTCTATCCATCTGACATTGTACATAGCTATTATAATGCCATTGACCATATTTACTGTGCTGTATTTACATCCTGTGACTACCTTTTTTCAATTATAGTTGACATTCACCATTATTATTCTCTTTAAGATAGTGTTTTTCTTTGCAATGTGGTGAAATAGTATTAAATAACATGCATAATGATGAGATGATGCTCCCTCTAGTAATCTATAATTAATATATTCTATTTCAGTTAAAGAAGGCATCCTAAGTGCAGACGGATGGAATGGGTACTTTATAAGGTAACTTTGGTTTGACTGCATTGACTTCTTTTTTTGTTATTCAAATGCACATATTCCTTTGATACACATTCCAAGGAAGGCAAGTCAAGAAAGTTAAAAGTTTTGTCATAATAAATGAAAAGAGATTTCTGAAGTCATACATGTTTAAATTCCAGACATTTTCTATGGCTTATAATAGAAAGCAGTTGTAGTATAATGAAATCATTTTGAAATACTGCTAATACTTAGAATCCAAAGAGAACATGTAAGATGGAAAAATGTCCTGGAAATATAGACAAAACTGACAATGGTTCTTTCTGATAAATAACAGTTTGCTTAGGTATAAGATGTTTTGAACCCTCAATTTTATTGTAAATATTTATATATATTCATGAAAGTAAACCTATTTATTATATTGAACTAAACATTCATTTGGCAAGCAGCCTAGAATAGTCTAATGTTCTAAAAATCAAACAAATGCTTCACAGGTTCAAAGTCTGTGTTTCTTCTTTAATCACTCAAATCATAAGAATTCATTGTTGTATTGTTGCTGCTCTCTAAAAAGTATATTAATTGACAGGCTATACAAGCTACTTATTCTACTTTCTGTATCTACATTATTAGAGTTTTCAATTAGGGATTATATCTGATATCCTTAATATCTCTGTGTACTTGATTGGATGTATTTGGCTTCTAAGTGGGCTGAGAAAAGTCACAAATCTTGACTGTATTTTCTTTTGTTACAGATTTTTTTTTTAAGTTCATTGGTGGGACAAAACTTAAGTTGAGAGTTATTGGTTAGGCAGCTAATAAGAATTATCATTCAGATATTGACATTTCTGATGACTTAAGGAATGACCACTGCTTTCCTAAGCTCTGCTGGAAGGTGGAGCAAAAATAGGTATTGGAGTCCGGAAGACCTCGGCCTCACCACTGGGTAGTGTTCTATTGCAATATGTACTGCTCGCAAGTCACTTTACTTTTCTGACCTTCAGTTTTCTACCCTGTAAACCAGAATATTGAAAACCGTATGGGGTTGTTGTAAAGACTGAGGATAAGGTGTGAAAGGCCAAGTCACGTAGTAGGCACTAGATACATAAAACTTACTATTTTTCATAATCCCTCTTTATAGGTCTTTGTGAATTTTCCATTTTCTTATGGTTTCTCAACTATAGAGCTATAAGGTCTTTTCTCTCTTCTGTGCATGAAGAGAGGCATCTCCTGAATCCTTTCTCTACAAAGAAAAGGGTATTGCTGATAAATGGTGAAAGGAGGTGTCCTGGGATACAGACTGTTCCTTTCTTTGAAAATTGTAGATCGGAGACCCAGACATATAAAGTTGGATTCTGAACCATGGATTCCTCCACCCCTTAGAGGAGATTCCATATCTCCCCTAAACACCTTGAGTAAAAATCCACTCATCCAGACTCCTTCGGAAGCTCACTACTCCAGGGAGCTCCCTTCCCTGGTGGTCTGATGGAGCCCAGGAATGCTGCCCTTTAGGGCACACTGGCCAGACCTGTTTGCTCACTAATGCTTGGAGTGAGCGGAATGGGAGGTCCTGAGAAGCTGACTACCTGAAGATGTAAGCTAAGGCTTCTGAGCATGCTGGTGAGACAAATGGTCAAGTGGCCACTAGGAAGTCTGTATTCAAAAACAGAATAAAAGCATGAATTTTATTGCAATATTACCCTATTAGAGTCCTAAAATGATTCTGTCTAGAACATTTGTCTATGTTTTACTTTGGAAAAGAATGATCTGATCTCTTTAAATAGCCCTTCCATTTTCTTTTTTCCTAAATTTGCTAGTTGTTACAAGAGTTTAAGCCAATCGAGGTGAAAAGCTCCTGGTTCTGTGGTTTCCATTCCAAGTGAGTTGAGCATCATGCTTAGTGAAATAAGCCAGACAGAAAAAACAAAGAACTGTATGACTTCACTCATATGCGGAATATAAAACTGAAAGCAAAGAAAAAAAGAAATGAACAAACAAATAACCCATGGACACAATCAATAGTTTAATGTTTATTTGGGGACAAGTGGGTCAGGAAGGGGAGAAAGGGGAGGGGGTGGGAGAGGAGGGGGGAAGCTAAATATAAGGTGATAGAAAGAGAAGTCACACTGGGTGGTGAACTTATTATACAACAAGCTGACAATGCACTGTAGAATTGTATGCCTGAAACCTATGTAATCCTTGTAACAGATGTCACCCCAATAAGTCTAACAATAAAAATGAATAAAAAAAAAGAAAGATAAACCTAAACATAATAAATAAAAAAGAAAGAAAGAAAGAAAGAAAAAAGAAAAAAAAACAAAACCAAGACATGGATCGAGGGTAAAATTCAGTCTTTAATTTAGTCTCAGTCTGAATTGTTTGAAGTCTATGAGTATATTAAAAGTAGATGAAAGTAATAATAAGCTTAAATACCCCTTCCATTTTAATATTTCTCTGAATGGGTGTGGAGTTGAATTAGCCTAGGTGTCCGGGTTGCTGCAGCCTCATTAGTCCTGCAGAATGATACTAGTTGAGGAAGATCTGTAAGTCCTGCTTCTAAAAAATCTAAAAATCTTCTAACTTCAAGATGATAACTGATTTGACAATTTTCCTGGGTTAGAAAGAGTGAAATGATCATTTAGTGATTTTCCCCATGCACTGTGGAATGTGTGTGGGATTTCTCTGTTTACTTGGAAATACAGTTTCTGCTCACATTTGCTTTTTATTCATTCAACGTCACCTTAATTTTTTTCACTCTTTGGAAAAAATTGTCTTCTCTCCTTTCTTTATAAAGGTATATTTTATGGTGATTTTTGAAGAGAAATCTCATCTTTAACTGGGCATCTTGTTTCCAATGTGCACTTTATAACAAATTTCCTTCAAGATCCTGAAGTCAGGAAACAACTGCTGCTGGTTTCTGGCACTTGCTCAGCAGAGGCTCTGGGCCCTTGCAGAGGATCAGCCTTATTTTAGAACGTGAGAAACGAGCATGTGCCAGTAGTAGGGTGCCATTGACCAGCAACGTGAAACGGAAAAGCACCACCAAGGCCCACAAACGCATGTGCTCGTGAGAGCCTATCACTCCTGTCTCATGAATCTAAACTGCGTCTGTCCTAACTCGACTGGAAATGCATTTTTGGCCAATAAATAACTATTCCACAAGTGAAAAGCGGTTTTTAAGTTTTGTGTTATCTTGAATGTCTTAAATTCCATCCAGAGAATTTGTGAACTCCTTTTGGAAGAGTTTTTAACATTTGAAAACAACTAAAATAAATACAATAAAAGTAACAAATGTACTTTTAATAAATTATCCAGATTCTATGTCCTCAGCAATTTATATTCATAATAAAAACTTTTAATCTTTTTCAAAATAAAGAGGCAGTTTCATATGTGAAGCTAAAAGTCCACTAGAGGTCACTTTTTCAACTTATTTCACTTAAAAACAGAAAAAAATCAGCCTTGATTCCTATCGTTGAATCTTTTTTACACACTTTGTTTACAGTGTTGGAATTTTGTTTCCTCCCAGAAAAATTTCTGCTATCTCTCAAAATTTTTTCCCTGAAATCTTCCTGATATTCATATATATTTTTATATTTCAATGTATTTTCTATTGTGACCTTTTAAATGACTTCTTGGATACCTTTTAAATTCTACCTCACTTTTTATTATTTAAATGTCAGTATTTGAACACTAGCAACATGCACTTATTTCCTAAAGTTTTAGTGGACTTTATAATGCAATATTAGTGCGCAAGAACCAGCAATAGCCTTCTTAAGACTTAATAGCAGCCATTCAATTTCTGCTCCTTACCAAAAACATTAGTGCTGATGAAAAATATCCAGCATTAACATCTGAATGGAAGTGAATCTCTGAATTTCACCATATTTTATTTAATTTCGTTAGTGATCCATTAAACCTATGTTTTGAATCACTTCTTAAAACACAATGACTCTAAAATGTAAATGCCTGATGTACTTGGATTTATCGAACTAAAAAACATTTTAGCTATTTTTTTATTGTGCTTGAGACTTTGGCATGATGTTTGCAAGCTGCTATTATGTTGTTAGTACCACCTCTTGTGCATAAAAAATAATGTCATAAACATGTGTATGTGTGTGCGTGTGTGTGTGTGTGTGTATCTTGGTGTAGACACGTGGAAGAATTACTTGGCAGTTTATATTAAAATGTTCAATGCCTTTTTCCTATGATCCTAGCAATTCTCTTCACAATATCCACTGTAGAGCAATGTTTGATCATGTGTTGGAGGATATACACAGACATATCACTTCTGAGAAAAAGATACAAATCAACAGTATTTCCCCTAGGAAAATGTGTAATTAAACTATGGATTATGTTCATTCTCAAAGACACTCTGTTGTAGTGTAATATAGTCTTGTGTATTTTCTATTAAGCCATCTGTATAAGGTTATAAAAGTCTTCCCATTGCCCACTATATCTGTCCTATATGCATAACTATATTGATCTAAAAACATTTTTTTGGCTATTTTTAAATTTTACTCCCTATCAGCAGTTTTTAAATTCAGAAATAGTATAATATCTCATTTCTCTATTAAATGGAAACATTTATAGGGAAATCACATAGATGGATTTATTCTTGCCTTCAAATAGAATGTGTGTTTTGTTTTAATCAGTCACCACTACGCACTTACCTAAATACACTACAATAAAGACCACTTTAATTTCTACCACGTTTGAAAAAATTGTATTGAAGAAAATATTTAATATCTAAAAAAAGAAAGGAGTTAAAACATTAGGTGTGCATTAAATCATTATACCTGATTTTAATAGTACTACTTGTTAGAATTATTTTCATGCATGAGTATATGAATAATTTTTCCATGTAAAATCCTGAAATATTACAAGTAAACTGCAGCCTTTGATACTTACTAGCCCTAATCTCAAACCTTCCCAAAGGTAGCAAACTCCTTTGTATATTTTCCAGAACTTGTAATAAATATTTACTTTTAAAAGTGTGATCACCTAGAATATATATGATGCTATTTTGTTTTATGTACAAATTGTTTTTAAAATAAATGTTATGTAGCTTTGAACTAGTTTTATTATTTATGTGTTTGATTTGTATTCAATAATAGATGTTGGAGTTATAATACATACCAATTTCCTTAAATAACTTTTTTTTTAACTACAGCATAGTATCTTTGAGAGTAGACATAATCTATAATTTAATTACCCATTTTCCTAGGGAAATACACTTAATTAGTTTGTGTATTTTCCCCCAGAAGTGACATGTCTGTGTATATCCTCCGACACATGATCAAGCATTCCTCTACAGTGGATATTGTGAAGAAAATTGCTAAGATCATAGGAAAGAGGCATTGAACAATTTAATATAAGCCACCAAATAACTCTTCAGCATTTCCACACAATACCTTCCTGACTAGCAACAACTGGAGGACTCCCACACCCTCGTCAGCATTCACCATCAAATTTAACTTTTTTTTTTTCATTTCTGTGGTATCTCATATTTGAAATTGTATTTGCCTAGTGAGTAGTACTTTTTAGGTACATCATCTTTCCATACGTTTATTGGGTATTTGTGTTTCCTCTTCTGTGAATTTCTTATTTATATTTTTGCCCATTTTTCTATCACATCATTTGCTTTTTCTTACTAATCTCTAGGATATTTTGCATATTTTGAATATCAAATACTTATTGGTTATATTCATGCAAATATTTTTCTAGTCCATCTTTTAATTTTTAACTGTGATTTCTCCATTCTAAGGAATTTTTAATTTTTATGCAGTCAATTCTTAATCTTATTACTTTAATTTTGGTGTCTTGCTTAGGGAGATCACTCCATCCTCAAAACAAATATGTATCTTATAAAATTATCTTTATCTTATATTTTTTCTAATTCTTCTGTATTTTTATTGTTATAATGTTATCTTCAGATTTTTTGAGGATTGTTTCGTGTGTGAGGTACAAATCTCATTTCATTCTTTTTCTCAAATGGATAACAAATATTTCTAAATTCATGTGATAAATAGTTCATATCTTCCTACTTTTTTAAGGTGCTACTTTTATGATAATGCAAGATTCCTTATGTTTACAGTTATTTCTTTGTACTTCACTATTAATTTGCTGTTATTATTATTATTTTTATATTTCCTGTGCAATACCATATTTTAAAAATTAACACATTTTCTGCTAACTGACATAGCAAACCTTTTCTTCTTTCTTCATTTTTGTTAAAATCATATTTTCTCTTCTTTCTCATTTATCCTTTCACATTAATATTAGATTTGGCTTCTTAAGATTACTGAAAAATTCTATTGAAAGTGAGAATTGCACTGAATTCGCATATTAATCTGGAGAAAAATGGCATATGAGTCTTCTCATCAATGAATATATGTATCTCTGAAATTTTTATGTCATATATCTCTTTTGGTTAACTTATATTTTTCTAATAGACTGGTCTTGCCAGGTTTAATCACAGTCATGCGATAGTTGCTGATATTGTGAATAGAACATTTTAGTCTTTTGCCATTGCTAGTGATTGATTGCTTATGTGAAAGAAAGCTACAGAGTTTTAAGGATTGATCTTGTGTCTGTCTACCCAAATGGATTAATTCTGACTATTAATTCTAATAGCTTATTAGGCGATCCCCTTGGATGATTTTTTTATCTGTGATCATATTGTAATCAAATAATAACAGTTTTATTTCTTTCTTCCTAAGATACATACCTCGTATTTATTTTTCTGGTTTATTTCATTAACTGGGATCTTTAAAACATCGAATAGAAAGAATATTGGACAGGTATTCTTCTATTGTATTTAATAGGAACATTTTTTATATGTCATCCTTATAATTTTGTTACAGCCACACTTCAATTTAAGGAACACGGTATTAATTTTAAATATGCATGTAACATAATGAATTATTATCCTTGCTAAATAGGATAACTGCTGTTTTGAAAGTGTGGAGCTATAATTCATTATTTTCTTGCCCAGTACTCCAAATAAATTACATACAATATGCATTATTACACTAGACATCTAAAGTGAGTGAAGCTGGGGGTAATTCTAGAAAAATATTCAGAGACAACTAAAATAACTAACTTTTAGGTTTTTCTTAAATTCTTTTTTTTAAACCTGCTTATCAGTGAAATCTGTGGTCAGTGGTATAAAGAATATACCTCTGGTGGTGATTAAAATATCAAATGCAATGCAATTTTAAAGTATGTAATCAATACATTGTCCAATTTTTTTTCTAAGGATGCTGCTGTTTAAGATTTATCAACTAATAGGTAGTCCAATGTTAGTATTGACATTGTTATAATTAATAATTAATATTTCTAACAGTGACAGTTCAGGGAGTTTTTAATTTATTCCACAGACATTTAAAGAACGCTTATTTTGTGCTGGCATAGAAAATGAATATTAAAAGTTGGAGGAAAATGGTGCCTCTGAAAATCTGAGGAAATGATTCAATTGTCATTCCCAGTGAATTATTGCAATGGTAAACAAACAATGGTGTACAACAGTGACTCTAAAAGTTCAGAGAATCCCGAGGTACTTTTGGGGAGTCCACAATGTCAACACAATTTTGGTCTCACCCTCTCACACTGGATTTGCCGTATCTCAACACATTGTACGTAGATACAAGAATCCAGCTCTTTTAATACAAATAGCAGAGATTTACCAATATGTTAAGCAATGCTTCTCTTTCTACTAAATTATTTTTGGTTTGGGAAAATATGATTATTCTTCATAAAATATATACAATTCTATTCTCACAATTTCTCATGCTAAAAACCTTGGAGTTACCCTATTTTTCTCCTATTCCACATGGAATTTCTTAGTAAATCTTGTTCGCTCTACATCAGAATGTATTAGAATATGCTATACATCTCATAATCTTTGCCATTACCAACCTGCCTGGTTCAAGCCATGATGATCTCAAGCCTGAATTATTACAATAACTTCATAATGCTTTCCCTTGCTGAAACCCTTTTCACCTTCGGTAATTTGATCTGACTTAAATTTTAAAATAATTACTCTAGCAGAGGACAGACCGCAGAGGGGGCATGAGTGGGATCAATGTGATGACTTAGGAGACATTGCAATAATTCAGGTAAGAGGTGATTGTAGCTCTCTACCTGGGCTAATGATGGTACAGGTAGTGGCAGTAAATGACTCGGTTCTGGATGCTTTTCATTATGGAATATTTTAAACATACGAATGTGGGAAGAATAGAAAAATAAACCCATGGGTAACTATCTGCCAGCTTTGACAATGAAGTTGTTGAAGCTGCTTTAATAGATTATTTTGAAGCAAGTTCCTGACAGCACATAATCTCATTCTGAGATATTTCAGTTTGTACTCCTAGAAGATAAGGAATCTTTATAAAACAAACAAACAAAAAAATCACATTTTAGAAATGTAAAAATAGTTTATTGACATCATCAAGTATCAAATCAGTGTTCAAACTTCCCTGATTGCCTCACACTAATTTTATAATCTTTAAATTACAATCTAAATTGCAGCTTATTTATATGTCTCTTAACCCTTTTAAAATCTACAAATCCTTTTTTTCCCTGCAGTTTATTTCATGAAAAAACTGGATCATTTGTTCTATAACATTTTCTACATTCTAGATTTTTCTGATTGCATTTTTGAGGAGTCATTACACTATGTTTCTCTGTCATTTTTGTTTCTCACATACCGACAGTTACATTTCTAGAGACTTGATCAGACTTTGTCACAGGTGAAATGTGAACACGCATCAGGAGTCACCTGTCTGGTTGTCTCAGTTAGAAATAATAATGACCATAGAGGCTCACTGCCTTGATTCATTATTTCACTAAATGTTGAAAATGAAGGCATTCTAATTTTAACGTTTCTTCTTTAATTATTAGCTGGAAATTCTTCTGTATTATCCTAGAGACCGTGGATTCAGAAGAGAAAGGACGGAAAGACAACAGACATGTTAGCCAGAGGATATAAAATAGTCAACAAAAGATTTTAAAATAAATAATTTATTTCTGGATTGGGAGATTTTTAGCCATTACTATAAAACAGATAGAAATAACTGAGTAATAGAGACTCTTTGGTGACCACAGAAAATAATACAATGGGATGTTTATCCAAGTTTATTTTTCTGAAAACTATTAGAAAACACCAAATTTCATTTATTTCCTATAAGTCAATGAAATATAGAAACTTTATTGTTTCTAGCAGTCTCATAATTTCAAATGTAACTAAGTTTTAGGATTCTGTTGACTCTTTTGTAACATTACTTTGCATTGAAATGGTTCTTTTGTAGTTTACAAATCTCTTCCTCATATATTATCTCATTCAAATCTCAGAAAAAACAGTGAGCTGGTCCAGTTAAGTGACATTGTTCTATATTATAAATGAAGGAAGCATAACAGTTTTTCCCACAGTTTTAAAAAGTTACTTCTTGTAAGCAGGGCTGTTTGACTTAACCATAAATAACTATTGCATTGCCAGTGTTCACAGTCATGTTGCTGTGGATGAAAGGAATGAATGAGTCAAAGGATATGTATGGGCAACACCACATAATCTTTGCTAATTTGGCTCACCTGAAAATTGTGAGTATCAACTTGTCAGGATTGGGCCACAAGTTACAGAGCTGTGGTGGGAATGAGCAAGCAGAAATAATTGTCAGGGTATAATACAAGAAGTATAAAACTTAAAAGTCTGTTCCTGACTTGCTTTGAGAGTTTAGGCAAGCATTTCCCTCTCCTTGGGTTTCCCCCTGGACCAAATGAAGAAATTATGGGTGTATTTAAAATAGATGTTTTGCTTTTCCAGTTATATTTTGCGTTGACCACAAGATTAAGAGGCAAGAAGGAAACCCAATTAACCAATGTTCTAAAGAAATTAACTTAGGAAATGAACATAATTTGGACTGGTCTACAAAGGACATGTTTTAGAAGTATAAATGAAAGAATTATAGGATTATAGAATTTCTTTAGTATTAGAAAAGGGTAACAACACAATCATGCCATTTTAATATCATTTAATGAGTTCACATGATGATAGCCAGTATTCTAATTAACTTGGTTTTAAAACAGTTTCTAAGGTAATATGAATATATACATAAAATGAATACTATGCAATATTCAAAAATATATACTGATTTTACATTTTCTTTTGACTTTGATTTTTATATATTTTCATTTTGTTATTCAAAACTTTAAAGTCATGTAATCATATCAAGAAAGTAGCTAATCTTCCCTTGTCCTTCTTTGATTCATGATTTATCACCTAGGAAGGCTAGAACAGAATGAGCATACGAGTTTCCTTCTCCAAGTCCCTTGCAACTTAACTTTCAAACTTTTTATTTCTTAATTGTGTATCCAAATTTTTTTTTATTTTCTGTTACAGTAGAAAGAGTATAGTGTTTGTTGGCAACCAAACCTAGGTTCAAAACTTTACCACTTTACTAACAATGTCACTTCTATTTGCTTCACCTGTGAGCTTCAGTTTCTTTACTCTTTACATGAAAATTTTACTTCACTCGGGTTTAATGTGTGATGATAGTGGAATAACATGAAAAGTACCTGGCACAGAAGATGTTTTATACAGTGTAGTGCTTTTTATCCCTTCATTACTTCTTCTTTCAACTTCTACTAGAGTTTTTCATTTTCAGAGCTGGTCCTACAAAAAATGAAGCAATTCATCTCATTCAGCCCTAATTCTTTTTGGTTTCGGATCTCAGGGCTGTTTTCTCCAGTAATCTCAAAATCTGTACAGAGTGCTATAACTTAGCCATTTACACATGCTTCACATGGGTTCACTTATAGATTTCTCTGAAGAGGATTTGCAGATTGATACGTCAACCCATTTTACAGATGCAGGAAGTCAAGGGCCAGAAAAATCTAAGTTCCCCAAATACACATGGTGATAACAGGTAGTACTGGAACGTGACCAGATCTTTGAACATTGTAGGCTTCTCTGTTATTGTTAAATACAAGCTTTGTGTTTTTTCAACAGAATTTGAAGCCCCAGTAAGTAAGTGGAAGTGGGTTTGGGGTGATGGTTGGGAGGTGGTACAGACATTCCAAACAGGTCTGGCTGCATAAGTGCAGGACCCAGGGCAAAAATGAAAGTGTGGGGCCTCTTGTTCAAAAAGCAGAAAGAGTGCCATTAAAAGCGCTACATAGAAAAGGTTTTGCTTTTTTCTGCTTTTCTCTCTAAACTTGTCATACTGTTTTTCATTAGCTATTTAATGTTCTAAGTAAAAAAAATATTTTAATGTCTATTATTTTCTAAATTTTTATCTTTGTATGTGCAATGCCAGTTTTATTTTTTTATTTTTTTTACTTTTTGGTATATGGGTATTTCCCTAGCTGGGAATCACACCCAGGCCAACAGCGCCAGCAGCGCCAGCACCGAAGCCTTAAGCCACTGCACCATCAGGGAAGTCCCACAATGCCAGTTTTAAATGTAAATGTAAGAACATTTAAATCTCATGCACAGTCAATGAAATTACGCAGTTTATTTTGTACCTCATACAAGCATGTATTTTGTTCTTGCCACTGCAGTGGCAATCTGCACAAAAGTGTTTTTATGTCCTTTTTGATAGACATACATTCTATCAATAGTCTCTACTTCTGGCTTACTGATAAGTAAGAAAGGACTGAAAGGAAAAGGACTTGTGGATTGCCCTAGCTTTCCCTTTTCTTCTGTCATTTTCAGCGTAAGTGGGTGGCTAATACAGAAAAGTGCCACACAACCATTGCTTTAGTCTGCATCCAAAGCAAGTTCTGGTTGACACCAGAAGTGTGGCCTCCTAGGACGGTCCGCAAGCCCCACTCACTCCCCGCCTTACTTAGTCTCAGGTGTAACACATTTTCCTATACTGGAAGCCTCACTGAACTCCCACGTATCATGGGTCCTCAATGCCATGCTCAAGGGGCATCACCAACACTGTATGTGAGTGGGGCAGCAAGGAGGAGACACTCAGGGTGGGCTTATTGCCTCTGCTCTAGCACATGCTCCATGGTCTTGCTAGACTTCATTTCCAAAACATAATTTCAAAGATAAAATTATTAAGACTTTCAAGATGGCAAGAGCAGAGTATTAAACCAAGCAAGGTCTTTCTGAGCCCAGGGCCCCGTGTCACTGCATAGGTCGCATGCCCGTGAAGCTGAACCCACTTCCAATGTTCCTGAAATTAAGCAGCCGGATAATCGGGCTTGCAGCTGTGGTGGCACCAACCTATTCTGTTTTGTGTCACCTCTTCCCACCTTTTCTCAATCTTTCAAGGAGTTTTCATCCAGAAACTCTCCCTTCATTCCTTACACTTATCTTCTACAGAGTTTCCATTGCTTGCTGATTTTTTATTTTATACATAGACTTTTAAATTTAACTTATCTTTATATGCCAGTCATATAAATTATCGGAGGCACTGCATCTTCTTATCAATCTTCCCCATCTTTATCAAATCATTTATTATTAACATTGCACAGTATTACAAAACAGTTGTTTGTCTACTGTTCTTATTCTTGCTGAAATATGGCCTACAAATATAAGTTATTTCTACATGATTTTTTTTCCCATTAATAAATCTAATGAGTTTCCAGATTGAGAGGGGATTGTCTCCTGATAAGAGTAATGGTAGGAAATACTTTACCACTTTAAACTTTGGTTAACATTCCTTGGTTTTTTCTTTTAAATATTTGTTGTAACTTTCAAACTTCATTCTCTCTAAATATGTAGGAACTCAATTATCTTTCTTCAGATGTGTTTTATTATTTAGTGTTTTCATTTAGGTAAACTACCAGTAATGCACATTTACAATCAATGACTTTCATTTCAGGAGAAATATGAATAATAGAATTTAAATTTCTTTAGTATTTTATACTTACCAAAGCATTTCCCATAAATGTTTTTTGTTTCATTTTCATGGAAACCCTGGGAATAATCCACGAATTTTTAGTCTTAGAATTAATAATGTTTTAAAATAAGATATTAACATACATATTCCTCCCATTATGAGGTTTAAATTTCATGAGAACTTCTTTGGAAATTATGAATTAGCTTCCCTCCTCTTGTACCCACTCCCCCCTCAAAAATATTCTCTGATAGAGGGGGGATTAGGCCTTCAATGGCAAACAAAATAGCCATTTTGGTTTCTTTATAGTCAGTTGGGTTGGTAGCCTACTACGATTAGTCACAGTCTAAAAGCACAATAGGATAACTTTAAAATAAATGATTCTTTATTCTAATATAGTTTAAATTTGCCCTATGCTTCCTTTATGTAGGTCAAATGTAGAGTACAGTAAAAGAAGAGGCTGAATAATCAGGCCCGGTCCTTTATAGAGGCTTCTGGTGTTAAGCAGAACTCAGCATTTCATTGTTAACAAAACATGGATGGGTGCAAACATATCATAAAATCGAACCCCAATTTCCTTGAAAATATTTGATATGTTTTCTTCCTCCAAAATTTAAATTTTGAATGAATATAGGTATATTCATTCTTGAAATAGAATCGCTGCCAAATATTTTTTTCTTACCTTGGCGACATACAAGGAGAATTTGGAGAACCACTCACCTTTAAGTGCTGGTTAAATGGATCAACATTCCCAATTCACTAGCCACGTAGTAGAATCCTAGCCATATTCATATTCTGACTACCGTGTTTTGCAGTATATAATGCACACCTTTTTGCCCAAACTTGTGAGGCAAACTTGTGTGGAGTAGTACTAATTCTATATCTATATAAATGTTTTTAATTCTTTTATTTATCCTTATGAGTTAAAAGCGTAACTCTAGAGAACTGACTCTGGGTGATGAACACACATTGCAACACATAGACGATGCACTGTAGAATTGTACTCCTGGAACCTATGTAATTTTTGCTAACCAATGTCACCCCAATACATTTAACAGTAAAAAAAAAACCCACAAAAAATTGTAACTCTAGAAATCAATAATTAAAAAATTAAGGCAAAATATTTTTTTCCTTTGGAAGTTTGGCCCAAAAATGTGGGTGCGCATTATACACAGGAGTGTATTACACTCAGCAAAACATGGTATGTCACCTGTTTAACTCTCTTGGAAATTATTTTTACATAATATAATATATTTATAACTATATGATAGATCATATATAATATATAAGTACATTTCTAGAATTACATTTATAATTTTTGATAGAGCCTCTAAGCTATCTATTCTTAGGTATGTTTTAACAAAGGCGGCTTGCTGCCTTCTTTAAAGTTTGTTCTGATGACCAACTTCTATTTTAAATTCAGATTTCCTTTCCTCCCACTCACTTCCATCCCTCTAGCCGGGACGCACTGTACTTGGAATATCTTGTATTATTCACGCTGCCTCTCTGTCGTGTCCGTTCCCCTTTTCCTTTCTCAGGTGTTGGGTTTCCTCACTCACCTTGCACCTCCTCCCTCTGCACTCCTTCCTGCCGGTGGGTACCGCTGACTGGGAGGCGTCAATTCCCAAAAAGATGGAGAAAGCGTATGCACAGCCTCTACGTCTTGGCTACCTCCCTGCCATGGCTCCCCCTCTACCACATCCCACCCCCTTCCTCTCTGTGGCGATTAACCCCTCTTCTAGCATATTCTCCCCATTCCTTTCTCCTTTGGTGATTGCTTGTGATGGCTACTGGAATTCTTTCAATCATGACTTCTCTTTATCCTCCCAGTTAGTAGTTATCATGTTATAACTTAAGGATAAAGGTTAAAAGATAGAACTACTATTAAAAAGAAGAAACACCAGTTCTTTGAGTCCCTGACTTAGTCACACTGACGGTATTGGCACTTACACTGGAGACTGGTGTCCCTCTCGCAGGCTGGTCATTGCAGTGCCATGTGGTTTGCCACCACCATCATCCACACGAGGAGGGTGTGCCCCTGCATCTGGCAGAAGGCCAGCAATATATTTACGGTAATTACACATCCATGAAAGGAACCAAACTGTGGCTATTATCAGTGTTCTGAGAGACTTATCTGCTGAGCACCACAGGCCCGCGGAAGTGTGCTCCTGCCTGCGTTCGCACAGAAGACACACACCTGAGACGTTTCTCCTCCGGGGCCTCCGTGAAAATGATTAACGGGAAGTCTCCCAGCATGGAAAATTGGTGTTGGAATTTGGAATGACTGACTCAAAACGAGGAAGAATGGGAAGGGACATCGTGATAACTATCTTCAAATAGCTCAAGTGCTATTAAATGGGTGAGCAATTAAATAAATAATTAAATTGATTTCCACAGGATGGTAATTGGACTAGAAGTGGAAGCATATTTTTACTGCTGTAAAGGGAGGGAGGCTTTTGTCTAATTAGACATTTTCCCGCTCTATTCGGATTAAACCTTTTTCCTATGGCTTTGTTACTCAGGTAAAAGGAATATTTTCTTCATCCTATAGAAAATTCTATCACATTAAATCCTTCAGGCCTGACTTGATATAGTAAATGGAACTAAAAGAAATTTATTAAATCTTCTTTCACAGTGATTCTCAGCTAATGGTGGTTTGTTCGTTTTGTTTTTGTTTTTGTTTTTGTTTTCAGGAGGTATGTGACAGTGGCTGGGAATATTTTTGGTTGTCACACTGGGGTGGGATGCTGCTTAGTAGAAGCCATGGATGCTATTAAACTTCCTGCAGTGAACAGGACAGTCCCCCAAGCAAAGAGACATTGCTGAGGTTGAGCAACTCTGGTCTGTCAAGACGGCAGACTGGTTTGCAAATCTAGTCATACTGCCTAATTCTACTTTGCTTGTCAGAAGTAAAACGCTACTTCATTCTTTCTCTTCCTGTTTTATAACACATCTTTACTATCACTTCCTTTCCGAAATAGTTGTATATTTTGGGTCAGCTTCATAAAAACCTTATACTGAGAAAGATGAAGGAGAAAACTATATTTACAATTTTTAAAACATGACCCTTGTTAGAGGTGTCTTTCTATTAGAAATAGTCACGAATACCTTCTTAACATGACAAGATAATATTTTGAGCTGATAATTTGAATCCCTTTATCTATGTATTTCCACTTTTCCTGATCTTCATCCAAGCAAGTGACTATTTACTTGACTGTGTTAGAGGAACTACATGTCTGGATAGAAGCAGAAACAGATCATAAGTATTTCAGGCTACTGAAAACCCAGACACTTAGGAGAATTTAGAGTTTGTGGATGAAGACAAAGGGACAAAAGAATTCTCAGGTATCAACAGGGTACCTTAGACTCAAGGACAGAGGTAGGTCTTTCCCACACACAGTCTGAAAGGACAACCTCCAATATTATGAGTAGAGTAGTTTGGAAGCAGGTATGAGTATGTAAGGTGCGAGATGTTTAGGGGCTGGAAACTCTGGTGATGTTGGCAGAGAGCAAGAAAACCTTCGAGCTAACTGACGGGTGGATTCGTACCACAGGTACATCACACACTAGCACAAGGTTAATAATTCCGAAGGGATAGTTCAGGGTGGACCAATGGCCATTCCAGTGGCACAATATATTCACAAATAGCTAATAACCAAGGCCCCCTAGGTCTCCCCAACCTTGCTCCAAACACGGAGAGAGGGATGGAAAGCCCAAGAATGACCCCTTAATATTTTGTCAATCTGACAGAGTAAGGACCCAGAATAATAAGCTCAGTTGTTACATAAAATAAAATTATTTTCTTTGTACATGTGAATTTGGAAATTCATATCCACTACAAGAGAGTTCTACTTAGTTCCTCACAACTGAAAAATGTTTAAGAAAAAGCTTCTCTCTCCAACTATTCACAGTCTCCAGTCTCACAACCAGTTTAAGGTAGCATTTCTCAACCTGCTGAGAATAGTCTATTCATTGATAGGCTGCAACATTTAAAAAAGAATAGTTTAGATCAGGCCTGGGCAGACTTTTTCAGGGCAAGAACTACTTCTAATTTTCTCCAAGTGTCATGGTCCACCACCTATTTATTTTATTATTCAGGCAGTTACCCCCAAATTGCTTGGTGGTCCACCAGTGGACCATGATTGACATCTTGCCCAGGCCTGATTTAGATGAGGAAAACAAAATAAAGTCCATTGAACACATTACACACAGTTAGCTTAAGTGTTCCTTTGTAAAAGCGTGTTCTGGAATCTACATAAAATATGCTTCTTAAAACAAAATTTTTTAAAGGCACTGACCCAAGGGACTACTAAGACCGATGCCATCATGACCTGCTGTCCAGCTTACTGCCATCATCGTGCAAAGGCTCTTCCCTCCACACAACTCTGCAGGTTTCCTCATCTAATATTTTTTTTCTCCTTTTTTGCTAACTCTCACACATTTTCCACTATGCCATCTGAACCTCATCTTTTATCCTGAGAAAAATCCACTATGTCTTTTATTGCCATTTAAAATGTTTCTTCAGGGTTCCCTGGTGGTGCAGTGGCTAGGCATCGGTGCTCTCAACGCTGTGGCCTGGGTTTGATTCCCACCCAGGGAACCACCAAAAAAAAAAGTTTCTTTATTTCCTTGCTCTAACTTAGTCTTCCCTCTCCTCTAAGTAGGGGACCCTGCTTCCCATCAGCTTTCTCAAGTCACAGCTATTTCTGTCTCGTGCCCATTGTGCCATTGGACCAGGATTGAGGTTAGTGTTCTTCCAAACCATTGCCCTTGACTTCTTCCTAAAATCCCAGCTTCAGCGGCTCAGGTCATCAGGTTATACCACTTGCTACCCTCATTGTTACTCCTTCTTGGAGACATCTTCAGATGCCCAGACCTTATTTCTTGAAGATGTTATCTGCTCGCTTTCTCTTAAATAATTAACACACACACACACACACACACACACACACACACACACACCGGGGTCCCCCCAAAAATGTATAGACATTATAAGAGATGTTAAGATTTATCTATAGACATAAATACTGATGGGAACCACTTTGAGCACCTCTTGTAATTGCAGAAGTCAAACGTGATTGTACTCACCTTTTGTTACTGGTATATATCAAGTATTACAATTTTAATACAGTGTTTTCCTTTCTTAAAATGGATATGTTTACATATATGTACACACATACATATAGAGGATGCTAAAAATGTATACCCATTTTTAAATTCATTACCACAGGCTTAAGTTGTCTTTGGCAATCCAACTGCATTTCCCTAAACCATTGACCCTTCCATTCTTCCCGATGCCGCCGCTTTTTTCTCCAATTTCCAGTACATTGTTTCCCCATCACATTCTCAGATGAAACAAAATCAATCAGAACTTAACTTTTCATACTTTCACTATCACATCTTCAAGATTTTCTGAGTCTGTGACCATTTATTCTGCCTTTCTTCCTACTGCTCTAGAAGAACTGCTTGTGTGCTTACCTAGTACCAAGTCCTTCACCAATTATTCTCAGTAATCTTGTTGTCCAGGGGGCATTTGATAAGGCCTGTAGACATTTTTAATCATCACAATGTGACTGTTGGGGACTAGAGTGCTTCCAGCATCTAATGAGTAGAGACCAATGATGCTGATAACTATCCTACAATAGATGAGTACAAGAGAGCCCCACAGTGAAGAATTGTCTGGCTCAATATGTCAATAGTGCTGGAGGTGAAAAATCCTGTCCTATCCTAGAGCACTGAATTCCATCCAGCGCCTTTCCCCTCCCTCTTTTATTTTGGGGGGGATGGGGTGGCTCCCTGGCTGGGAGTCGAACCCAGGCCGCAGCATTGAGACCCCCGAAGCCTAGCCACTACGCCACCAGGGAACCCCCCTCCCTCTTTTATACCATCTAGTTTTTCCTCTTACCTGATTATTCCCACCCTCCTACAAACATACTCCTATCTTAAAATATCTCTTATCTTAAAAAAAACTGTTTTTCTCATTCCCACATTTTCTTTAGCCACCTTCCCCATTTCTCTGGTCCCCCGAACAACAAAATTAAAGAATTTTACAAATAGTTATTCATTCTCTCTTTACCACATTGCAGCCAAGCTTTCTCTCTCACCACCCACAAACCAATAGTATTTGCCTAGGTCACTTACGAGTATCACCTTCTCAAATGTAATGGTCAATGCTTGCGTTTCATCTGACTTAACTATCAATGTGTAATATGATCGATCACTTTGTCCTTAAAATAATTTCTTCTCTTGCTTTCTGGCCACCTCTCTCTATAAGTTTTTCTTTTGACCCATTCCCTGGGGGTTTCCAGTCTCCTTTGCTTTATTTTATTCCTAGCTTAAACGAGAAGTCCTTAGATGCCTTTTGTATGTACACTAGTTTCCTGAGTGACCTTATTTGGTCTGAGGGCTTCAATAACTTGTATGTATAAGCCCAGAACCTTTGAATTTATATGTCTAGAGCTGATTTCTCCCTAACTGCTGTCTTTTATAATCAATACATATTCAGTATCTTCACCTAGTTACCTCATGAACAGCCAAAACAGAACTCCTAATTTTCTTCCCCAAATCTACCCTCTCAGCAATCTTCCCTGTTTCAGTGAATGGCATATCTGTTCTACTAAGTTGTCTAGTTTAAAAACTCCTGGTGTTTTTTTCTGGTCTCTGCTTTCCTTGTACTACATACATTCTATCCTTCCATTGTTCCTGTCGCTCTGCCTTCAAAATGGACCCAGCATCCAACCACTTCATTTCCTTCCAATGCAAATATATTAGTCCAGGTCACATCATCTCAGGACTGGATTGTTTCAAGAGCCTCCTAATAGAACTTCCAGCATTTACCTTTGTGTTTCTTACAGTCTATCATCTTCTCAATAACCCAAGTAACGCTTTGAAAAATTAATTTAGACCATAGAAGTTTGCTCAGAACCCTTCAATGTTTTCTCTTATCTCTTAGAATAAATTTCACAATCTTTGCCATCATCTACGAGATATGTCCAGAAAAAATGTAGCCATTGTCAATATAACAAGAACGGTTTGCTCAACATCGATGTAGGCTGGCAGCCAAGAAGAATGGACTGGAGGGAGTTCCCTGGTGGTGCAGTGGCTTAAGGCTTCGGCGTTGGCGCTGTCAGTGCTGCGGCCTGGGTTTGATTCCCAGTCAGGGAGCTACCCACAAACCAAAAAGCAAAAAAAAAAAAAAAAAAAAAAAGAAGATTGGACTGGAATGTGCATGTATCCACAATGACAACTTCCCTGTACTAGTCCGTGGGGGCGCTAGACACAATCGAGTGACAGTGTGTACTGGGTAGCCGTCACATTTAAAATGCCTAAACAGGTAAAGCAATGAATCTGCATCAAATTTTGTATTAAGCTTGATCATTCCTCCGTGGAAATTACAAGTAATGAGAAGTACTACCTCAATGTTCTTCGTCTCTTAAGAGATGCAACATGACGAGAACTGCTGCAGCTTCGGTGATGGGCAGCTTCTCTGTGACAATGAGTGCCCGTGCATCGTGTCTCCTGCAGATTTTTTTGATGAAACATCCAATCACTCAGCTTACTCAGCCCCTTCCCTCTTCCCACAGCCCAGATTTGGCCCCCAGTGACTTCTGGCTTTTCCTAAAACTAAAATCACCTTTGAGAAAGAAGAGATTTCAGACCCTTGATGAGATTCAGGCAACTGATGGCGATTCCAACAAAAGGTTTTGCAGAGTGTTTTGAACAGAAAGAGAGAGAAATAGGGAGAATTGTGTGAGGTCTCAAGGTACCTACGTTGAAGGGGACTGAGGTGCCATTGTCTTGTGTACAATATTTCTTTTTTTTTTTTTAATTCATTTTTATTGTTAGACTTATTGGGGTGACATCTGTTAGCAAGGATGACATAGGTTTCAGGCATACAATTCTACAGTGCATTGTCAACTTGATTTTGTATCTTGTGTCTTCTTCAGTAAATGCCTCTATTTTTTCAAATTACATGGCTGGATACTTTCCAGACAGACTTCATATAAAGTTACACATGATAAGCATCCTCTTTACCTTTAACCTTTATCCCTCCACTCTCATTTTCTCTCACTCTGTTTCAATCACATTGGCCTCTCTGTCCTACCTGAATTGCACCAAGCGTGCTTTTTCTAGAATACTTTTTCTCACCATGTAAACATAGCTTGCTCCCTCACATTTTATTTCTCTGGCAATGGCAATATGTTAAAAATGCTGCTCTTGATCACTCTGTATAAAATAACAATACTTTATCCTCCAAGCTGATATCCCCATCCTGCTTACTATGTTTAATATTTTTTTAGTGGTTTATTTATTTATCACTTACCTCCCTTCACTACAGTGCAAGTTCAATAAAGGTGATGTTTGCTTTTTTGTTGTTGTTTATTATGGTATCTCTAACACCTAAAGCAACATCTGGTACAAAACAAGCACTAAAAATATTTCTTTAATGTATAAACCAATGTTGTCATTGCTACAAGTTGACATTTGTAAAACTATCATATTTAAAATTATGATTTGGTAGATCAGGAAACATAATATATTTTGAGGTACTCAAATTAAACTCTGTTTTGCAACTCACCTCTCCCCTGAGCAGGATTGTCACTTTTGAATACTATCCTCTGGTGTGAGACAATTTGTCCAAGTAAACAAAATAAAATATTGATGGAATTCTGTCACATTAAATGAAAATGTCTTCACACTGTATGGCTGCATAACGTCAGGGCAGTATCCAAATGTAGCATAGCAGTAGTCCTAAGTGACTCCCTGTTTTATAGAACTTTTATGCAGTAATCTGGCATCAGTAGATACTTACTCAATTGAATCATATGAGAGAAGTATTTTACAAACATCTGTAATTAGTCGTCTTGATACGTGGTCTCAACATGGCAATAAAGCAGACAGAATGGGGCTATCACAAGATGTTTAATCTCTGATTACAACGTAAGAACTTTAACTTCTTCGACTATTTGGGGATGCCAAAATGCTCCTTTCAGATCATTATTCCTTGAGTGGAAAAAAAGCAAAACATCAACAGTAAATGAGAAATCAAATATGATGCAGTCTCCTTTGTTTTTATCTTTCCATGGTGGCTTCGGTGAATGGACCGCCTTCTGGCCTGTGAGTTCTGGGTGACTTGCACATCCGCTGGTGTACCACAGGCTTCCCTGTCCCCATGGTGTGAGCCTCCCAAGCCAGTTTGGGGCTGCAGGCCACCACTTCCACTCTCATCACGATCCCTGTTTGTGCTCTTTCAGGGGCTACCTGTCATCCTGCTGTGACAGTCTGTTCTGCCCTGCTCCTCTAGCCCTGTGCCACCATCTCTGCATTTTCTCTGCTATCAGTAGTTCCTGAACTCTGGTTCCCAACAGCTTGTCGACAGCACACTCTGTGACCTTGTCATCTCTCGCCCATCACACCTGCTGCTGCCACCTGTTCCGGTACCTTGCCAACATGTCCCCTACCGCCTTCAGTGCTGGCCATGCTCCTTCAGGGGCAGGAAGCACTTTTTTCTAATCAGTGGCTGCTGCTGGACAGTGACACAACTAAATAGTGGCATCTGGGAAATATCGTGTCATCTGTCCTTGAGATGGTTTACAACTCTCATTGTTGCCAAGAGATTTAACCAGGATGTTCTGAGGTCTGTGGTGTTTGCCACTCCAAGAATACCTTCTTTTCCTGGCTTTCTGGGAACTGCAACCTGTACCAAAATAAAGTTACCCCGTTACGATTGTCTTACATGTCTTCTCTTTTGATTCTCACATCAAAATTCAGTTATGGGGACAGAAAGGGAGGGATATATTATAAGTTTGGTTCCAGCATCACTGACATTAGCTAGACTAATCGAAACAAGTCTAAATCAAAGCGTCCTATGATGTTTACAGGTTAAGTCTGAATTAAACTTATGGAATTTTAAGTTAGTATATGATCTGTGAAAGATGAACAATTAGATGTTGATGACTATACCACATGCTTCTGGATGCCAAAGAGAATACTGGCGATGAAAGAGAGAGAGAGAGAGAAGTAAAATTAAAGACTGTATTTGGTATATAGTGATGGAAAGAGAACTGACACTGGGTGGTGAGCATTTAGTGCAGCACATAGACGACGCACTGTAGAATTGTACACCTGGAACCCAGTAAGTCTAACAATTTAAAAAATCATAAAAAAAGAATATATTTGGGATTAAAATAAATTTTCAGAAAACAAAAGCTTTTGAAAAAAACTTATATATCTGGAATAAGGGAATTAATGGAGATCTGAAGTTTAATGGAAATCAAAACAATGACCTATTGTGCATAGAAAGTGTAAACAATAACCTATTGTGCAAATATAAGAATTACTTTTAAGCAGGTGATTTCCAAAGCACAGCTTCCAGAAACAGTAAACGGGTCTCTTATTAAGGCAGCTTATTTCATTTATGGACAGTTCTAATTGCTAAAAAAATTATACCAAGCCCCAAACTGATTTCATTTATACTAATTCTATGAAACACAATGATCCAATCTCATTAGCAAATCCCTTTAAATAATTGAAGACGCCTTTACAAGAACGTAAAATCCAGTGTAGCCATGTTCCTATAGAAGTGGAGTCAAAGCTTCCATGCTCTGCTGGAGGGGTCTGTGGAGAGCTATGCTTTTGGAAAAGTAATCAGGCAAACTTACTCAAGTAAAAATGGCACATAACCTTTGATCCAGCTATTCTCATTTTGGTAATTTTGCTGATAGAAATAAAAGCATAGGTACATTGGAATATTTTGCACTGTGAATAATTATGGTAAAAAATACTGGCAACAACTAAGAGACTATATATTTATCGCATGATTTTATGGAATATAAAGCAATTATTTAGAAGAATAAATGATATCACTATGTATTAATCTAATCCAAAAGGGTTACCCTTCCTATATTTTTATGTGAAGAAAACAAAACCATGTGTATTAAAATATCTCATTTCCTAAAATAAACAAACAACCCAAATATGTATTTTGAGATAAATGTTTGAAATATCATTTTAAAAGGCATGGAATAATGTACTACACACCAACATTGATTATATTTTTTAAAAAATATGTATCTCTTTTGTTTGAATGTTTGCATTTTTGTAATTTAAAATTTTAGTATGTAAAGACACAAAACATACTTTTAAAAGTAAAATCAATCCATGCTCTTCTATAACTGTACATGGAATTGACCTTGTTTCTAGGATTTCTTCTGGTATGGAAATCATACACTCATTTTCCCAGTCAATCTTATACTTAAGGGGTAGGCCCTTGGTTTTCATACATGAATCATTAAGGACCTTGTTTATAGTTCTTCTATGCTAATAAAGTTATGAGAATAAGGCTCTTATTATTTTTATGTAATTTTATATTTGGGTTGAAATTGGGAAAACTTATAACTCCAAAAAATGTACAGTCCTCCCAATTCTATTTTTTACACCAGTAGTTCCCAACCTTTTTCTTTTTGTATACTCCTTTTATAATTGTACCCCTTGTTTTTAAAACAGCTGTTTTTAAATATTGACATTTCCATTCAGTGCCTACCTTAAGGTAAAGTAGTGGAAATGAAGTAATAAGTTAGGGAAAAAAATTACTACACTAAAAGTACAAACCACAAATTTAATTTTACAATATTCATAACAGTTAATTACTGAAATGAAGGTCAAGTATTTAACAAACTTTTAATTTATTGTTAATAATAATAATACTTTTGTTACCTGAGAAGTCTGTAATAATTGTTATGTAGATCACTAACCGATTGAAACGTTGTTAGTGAAATCATTGAGCTTGTTCTGATGCACTTTATTTCTTGAAATCAGGCTCAAAAGATGCAAGATAATAGTCTTAAATCCAGCCTTGCATTAAGCTTGTTGCAGTACTTATTGTTTATGAAAGTGTAAAAAGAAGAAGTTCTCTCTACTAATTCAGTATTAGTAAATGGCAAGAGGTATTCGAGTGCCTGCTCACTGAGCTGTTCATCATCCTCACTGAAATCTCCCAGAAGGTAATAAAATGCTTTCTTTTAAAATCAGAATTTAAAGAAGAATCAATTGAAAGTTTGATTAACTGCTCTTTCTCATTGATTGATAGTTCAGCTTCTTTGAAGAATTCTTCACAGGAGGGGTCTGCAATCCAGTTTTGTTTTGTTTTGTTTTTTCACATTGAAGGAAGTACTTATAAAAAGACACTTTAACCCTTCCAAGTGACTTACAATATTATCTTTCATGTTTTGGGATATATGCATGTCATTCTCAGATGAGAAGTTGTGCAGAGTTTCACAAACTTCAGGCTGACCTCTTTCAATACAAACTTTCCAAAAGTCCAGTTTTGCAATCATTGACTCCATTTTGTCAGTTACTTTAAATATAGTGATTGAGCTCTTTTGAAGTCCCAAGTTGAGGGAATTCCCTGGTGGTGTAGTGGCTTAAGGCTTTGGCGCTGGTGCTGTCAGTGCTGCGGCCTGGGTTCAATTCCCAGTCAGGGCACTACCCACATACCAAAAAGCAAAAAAAAAGAAAAAAATGAAGTCCCAAGTTGAGTTTATTTCTAGAAAACTACCTGAAAAATATGCAAGACTTTGAAGCCAATCACTGTCTTGAAACTTTTTGAAGCAAGAAGAAAATGATGGTCTTCAAAAAATACCTGGACTTCATGTCTAAGTTCAAACATCCATGTAAGTACTTTGCCATGAGATACCACCTTACCTCTATAGGCAAAAGTAATGTGCTATGAATGCTGTTCATTTCTTCACACAGAATTTTAAACAATCTGGAGTTTCATGGTTGTGACTTAATAAAATTTATAACTTTTAAAGCTTCATTCAAGAACATCTTTCAGTTCACTAGGAAGAGGCTTGGATACAAGACTTTGTCTATGAATGCAGCAGTGCCTCCATGGTACATGGGGAGCTACTTCTTTAATTTGACTGCATAGGCCCATAAAACAACCTGACATAGGCTTGCCTCCATCAGTGCATACATCACAACAATTTGACCAACTAATGTCCTTTTTAATGAAATAACCACTGATTGCATTATATCTTCACCTGTGGTATGCCCTGTCAGTGGGTAACAAAGCCACAGGTTTTCCTCAATTTCATTTCCTACCAACTACCTCATGATGATGAGCAGAATAGATAAATCAGCAACATCTACACTTGCATTAACCTGGAGAGAAAAGAATTGACTTTTTCTAATTCTATCTACTACTACAGTTTCAACAGTGTCAGACACTTCCTAAATTCATCAAGAGATTGTATTATTTGAAAAAGAGAGAGTATTGATTTTGTGGACATGTTCTTTCCCAAACATACAAAAAGTGGTATCCTTAGTACAAGGAGAAATTAAATCTTCAGTTGTCTTTTTTTCCTGGTATCATGCATGATGTAACAGTTGAGTGCTTTTCTGAGTGCCAAAAATAATGTGTTTGTTTTTATACATAGGATGTTTAGTTTCTAAATGTTGCATGAGTAGAGAGTATTTCATGCAAGCATCGATATTTCCCTGTGCAAAACACACAAAGGTTCAGGACAGTCATTATCCCCTACAAATAAATAAAAACCATCATTTAATACACTCATCAGAGTATTTCCTTTTTTTCTGTGTAGTATCTGAGGCACGCACCTTTTTACTATCTCCCGGTGTGTGTGTGTATACTAGTAACTGTGGGCACGTGTTGAGAAGTACTTGGTGGTGGGTTATAATCCACATCAAGTTTTGGTATTTTAACCATTCCTGTTTTCAACCACTGATTTATAAATGACATACTTAAAAATCACTGACAATAATAACTGAAACTATGTTAAAACATTAAATAAAAAAACTACTTGAAAAGAATCATGATTAAGGACAATACACTTAATTCAGTCAATAACTAAACTAATCGAACAATTACGAATGTATGTGTATATTTAGGGAAGTTCTAGAAACATCAAAAATGGATTGTTTTAAAACTGTGCATAATGATTGGTAGAAGAGTGATTTAGGGACCAATCATCATTGGCTAATGTGATCTAATTTTGAAGTGTCTCCATTAACGGTGATTCAAACTTAACATTTATTGTTCAATAACTAACATTTCGCGTTTTTTTACTTTACTTGTTTTTTTTTTTACCATTACTGATTATTTTTCATGTACCTCTGAACGGCCAGCACACTCCCCTGGGGGTACATTTACCACCGCTTGATAGCTGACGTTTTACTCTAAACATCCCCAGATCTTTCAATCAAATGATAATATTCTCAGATCTTTTACACTATATCTGTTATAATTCTCTGGTTCTACTTTAAGATATGATATTCTGCTTTGGAAACGTTTATTTATATTTTTCTTGGAGTATTCCAATATTGCAATTCCTTTTTAGAAGCCTTATCTCAGTAGAGATTTATAGCAAACTAACACCACCCCAGGTCTTTTATTTGTGTGTTGTATTTGTGAATGTTTTAACACAAACTATCATCTATCTTGTACTTGAGCAATTGATTTTTTAGCCTAAATATAGAACTTTATCATTAATTGTCAATTTATTATATTCATCATATTAAAATGAATTATATTGTACATACAGTATAATTACAACTATGGAAAAACACAAGGGCTATCCAGGAAGTATCCGGCCATGTAGTATGAAAAATAGAGGCATTTATGGCTTGATTTTTTTTTTCTGGACAGCCCCCGTACACTTACTTGTTAAAAGAAATAAAGAAGAAAATAAACAGACCAAAATTATGTATTTTAAATATGATTAGATGTTAGAATCTTAAGTAAATTACCCTCCATCCCATTTGATAGTTTTGATTTTTTTAAATGATATTTAAATGAGAAGTTGTATTATAATATTTTGAATAAAAATTAAGATGACCTTGTTTGCTTGAACGAACTGCTAGATAGCCTAGGATGTCATAAGATAGAGAACTTGGACACATTTAACTGTGAAGTCACAAGAATTCACAGCTGATAGGCTCTTGGGCATGATCTGTTCCTCACCTAAAATTATAAAAGGCAAAAGGAAATGGGGAGTTGTTGTTTCATGAGTATAAAGTTTCAGTTTTGCAAGATGAAAAAGTTCTAGAAATTTGTTTCACAACGTGTCATTACTTAACACTACTGAGCCCATCCTACTTGAAAATGGTTAAGATGGTAAGTTATGTATGTTGCAACACAATTTTTTTTAAAGTGTGAAAAGAGTACAACTTTTCAATATTAGATATGGAAGATGGAAAAGTGTATGATCACTCAAAGCATTCTGGCTGGAGCAACTTGGTAGAAGGTGATTGCATTAATGGAAAAAGTGAATATAGATGAGAAGGAGCAATTTGGAGGGAGGATATCAGCAGATAGTGGAGAGCTTTGCACCATCTCTTCTTTGCCCAAACAATTTTAGCACTGCTGGAGAAACAAGTTCCCTGTGTATTGCCAGGGTCCCATTGCAAATGGGGACTGTCACACCTCTCTGTCTTTCTACCTCAGGACTTTCTTCTAAGGCATCAGTACCCTAAGCCTGGAAGTGGGAGAGAGAGGAATCAGTGGATAATCGCTCCAGCTTCCCCATCCTTCTGTGAAACAATTGTGAGGCAGCATCTCCAGGGAACCCGGATGTCCCCAGTGAGTCTGAACCTGAGCTGCTAATACTGGTAATGAGTTAAAAAATAATCAAGTCCCTCAAACTGGGCTAATAATCAAATTAATCAGAGAAAACGTACAAAGTTTATTACGGAGGTACATGTTGGAGGTGTCGTAAGATATTAATAGAAGTATACCAGTAAGACCTCAAACACAGTGGGCAGTTAAGGTTTACATACCATTATGAAATAGGAGTAAATGGGTAGTGGTCCGAGATTTTGAAAGAAATAGGCCATTTACAGGTAACTGAGGAAGAGCAGAACACACATGGCGGGAAATTACTGCTATACACCCCAGGAACAATGGGGGTTGGTAGAATCTAGCTCTCAGGCCCCGGCCTGCAGTCTTCATATCTAATGCTAAGGTGGCTATGCTAAGATTCTCTTCTTGGAGCAGATCTTTCCATATGAACCTTTGAGGCAAAAAAAAATTGGGGTTGGCGGGGGTGATAGAATTTTCTTTCTGAATATTTTGTTTCTTAAAAACCAGCTTAGGGAGTTCCCTGATGGTGTAGTGTCTTAAGGCTTCGGCGCTGGTGCTGTCAGCACTGCGGCCTGGGTTCAATTCTCAGTCAGGGAGCTACCCACATACCCATAAAGCAAAAAAACAAAACAAAACAAAAACAAACAAACAAACAAACAAACAAACAAAACCCAGCTTAGACTTAATATGTCAAAAGGCACATTTTTGGGGAAGCAAAATTTTTGTCCCTTTTGACGTTCTCAATTCCATCTTTGCTGCTTTCGAAGATTATCTTCCGAATAAACGCTCTACATCCAATGGTTGTCTCAGGCTCTGATCAAAACTAAGATAAAGATATGCAATGACAACTAGGACAGGTAAAGTTTTAGGAGTCTTTGGAAGATCAATTGAAGATGTCCATTAGAAAGTTAGAAATTAATTAGTGTCATCTCAAAAATAAGTCTTTCCTATTGTCTTGAGCCATTGTGCTCGTCTATCCAGAATTTACTCTTTCTGTCATTCTTTTACATTGATCATTGTTCTATGCCTCCTGTGCTGTTTTCACTGTTTTCTATAATAAAAAAAATTCTGAGATCTTAAGAAAGTCAGCAAACAGAAAGTTTGTTTAAAATGCTTCACCTTTTTCTTCCTCAAATATATCCTATGTGACTGTAAACAGTTCATTTCTTTTCAGAGACTCTTTTGCAGCTTTTGAGAATCTGGCCATAGGGCCATGCTTAATTTTTTTCTCCATCTAGTTGTTCTGGATAAGGGCATAGTCCCTACATCTCTGTGGCTTTATTTCAATTAATGCATTTTGTATTTGACTGTGTCTGGTCTTAGAGGTTTACTCTTGTAACAAAAAAGTGAGGTGTATTTTCTTTCTTTTTAAAATAAACTAGGAACCCCTATGTCCATGTGTCATCTTATTGGGTGCACTGTGTCAGAAATATGGTTGAAATCTGGAGAAATCCAGGATATGGGCACTTTCCTGAAGGCTAATAGAAATCTTTGCAGAAATGGAAGTTGTTTGAGTCCTGGGAGAAGTAAAATTTTTCTGGTTGAATCAAAATTGTTGTCTCAAGGAGAACAAAAAATGAGAAGTTTGGGAGGTGAAATGATGATATCTCCACTCTTGTAAGCTAGGGCACTCTTCCTTATCTTGTGGCAAAGGGTGCTGTGACCCTGTTTCCTTATCTTAATTCTTCTCTAAGCACAGTGACCCCCATCTCCTAAGATACTGGTCCCCTGTGCTTTGTTTCTTCCTGTCTTATACCTACTCGCCATTGTCTTTTTCAGAAAAATTGTTTTCATGATATTTATCCTCTTAAGGTTTAGAGGTCTTGTTGATTTGACTTAAGTTTAAAGTGAAGCATTAGAAATTGGACATTTAAAAGACATTAAATCAAGGATTTTCACAAAAGGTTTCTTTTAGGGGAGCTCCCTGGTGGTGTAGGGGCTAGGCTTCGGCGCTCTCAATGCTGGGGCCTGGGTTTGATTCCCAGTATGTTTAAGTACAACATACAAATGAAACTAGAATAATCAAATGTTGGTGATAAAAAAAGGTCAGAAATATTGTCTTTCTTCTCCTAAGTTTATATATAAGAAAACGAAAGTCCATGCAGTTTAAATGGTATCTTCAAAGGCTCGTACTAACAATCAGCATTGCCAAGACTACTATATACTTTGTCATTTAATGTAGTTTAATTGAAATAGGCTGCAGGAGAGTCAGTAAACTCTGGGATTAGGAATAGAGATAAGTGACTTTTGCCTGTTGATCCTATATTTATGACATTTGTCTTATTTTTAAAGAATCTTAGTGATTATTTAATCTAATTGCTTTTACAGATTTTACAGTTGAGGAAAGCCTTATGGAGAAAGTAAGTATCTTGTCCAATTGCATGTTAATCAGTGGCAGAGCCAAAAACAGAATTCATTCATTCATTCATTCATTCATTTCTTAACTCATGCAATAACTATTTTCTGGTGCATTGTCAGTTGCAGGCTGTGCTGCTATATACCAGGGGTGCCAAAAATATATATACATTTTAAGAGATATTACCTATGTATTACTTTTCAAAGTTAAATTGAATTACTGTAGCAATGTGTAGTATGAAGTTTGCTCAAAAGATGGCATTCATCAAATGAATGCTAGTGTCACCATGCAACAGGGAGGACAGTCAAAGAAAATGGTGGAAGCATGGTTGTGGTTTGAGGACCACAAGACCATTTTGAAGTGGTATTTGAAATTTGCGTACGTGGTTTGAGTTTCTCCACTTCTCCTGACTTAACACCCCTTGACTTCTACCTCTAGGAGACCTTAAAGGATGTGGTATACCGTAGAAAACCAGCTACATTGGCAATACTTCAGGAAGAAAGTGAAACAGTATGTGCAGTGTTCCAAGTGGACACTTTGGTCAATGTTGCTCAAGCAGTAGTTCACCATAGTCAGAAATATCTGGATGCTGATGGTAACCACATTGAGCACCTCTTGTAATTGCAGAAGTCAAACATGACTTGTATTCATCTTTTGTTGATGATATGTATTGAGTATTGCAATTTTAATACAGTTTTTTCTTTTCTTAAAATGTGTATACATGTTTTTGGCACCCTCTGTATTTAATGATAACATAAGAGAGAAAACTTGGAACATTTAATTGTGGAATAGCAAGAATTCCTAGTTGATAGGATCTTGGCTGCTGATGTGACCTGCTCCCCCAGCCTCCATGTTTATAAGACAGTAGGCTTATGGTTTTTTGGCTCCTCTTAGATGGCTGGTTCTTTATAAGATGGAAAAAACTGATAAAGTACAACTGGGATTTTAAGAAATCTGATCAAGCTGGAAGGTCTGTGGGCGGAGCAGAGCTCTTGGAACTCTTATATATAGTCCTAACTTTCTGTATAGAAACTCTATGGTTTCAGCTTCTTGTACCCTTAATATATGTGTGTGTGTGTGTGTGTATGCTCCATCTTGGAACAGAGCCAGAGCATGCATGTAGTTGGCCAGGAATGCATGTTCTCAGGCTCTCGGTACTTTTTACTTTTTTTTTTTTACTTTTCCCGAATGAATCCTTTTGGTGACGGACATTATCAAGCCGACAAAACTAATGCGTTTTGCACACACTAGTGTGAGGAACTGAGAAGACATGATCAGTCCCATACACTCTCTTGTAAACTCTTGTGGTGTGTAACCTTTACTCTGCTCATTATTGGTTATCTATATAGGTTATCTAGATCAAAAGTGAAAGCAACCTCGGCTGCTATAGAGGTTGCCTTTTTTGTCAGTGTTTGAACCCAGATCATTCTTTGTGGCCCAGTCTGGCTTAGGGCTCATTGTCTGGTGAGAGCTATGAAAAGTGTAGCTAACTCTGGAGTCTAACCCTAGGATGAGGGCGACTGGTGGCAGGTCTTGTGCCACTTGTGGATTGGAAACAAGTTCGTATAAAAAAGCTTGCACATTTCATTTTAACTTCATTTATCCACTTCATAAATCATACTGCTGATCTGCGGTTGTACATATTGATCTTTACTTTCAAATAGCTTTTATCTAACCATTATGGGAAGGTTGGTACAGTGTACTTAAGAATTTAATGGAAGAATTAAGCTTATTTTAACCTAGTGCCTGAAAAGAACTTGTTGAAACAAATGCCATTTTGGGAGGAACTATCAGGATCTATGGCACACTCAATTCCTTTTTCTGCTTAGGCTGTGTGGGAGACAGACTAATTATTCCATAAAAAGCTACGCAGAAAAATAAGCTATATAGCTACAACTGTGGTATGTAAGGATCCTGTAAAAAGAATGATACTTTGAAAACATATCCTGGGAGGATCTTACCTAGATTTGGGGTGGAAGACAGGTTGGGGAAGGCTTTTGTGAGAAAGCAGCTTTTAGGCTAAGGTATTAAAAAAAAATAAAGGATTAAAAGAAGAAATTTGTTAAGGGAAATTATGGGAAGTGGAGGGTTCATTTTAGAAGACAGAAGCATATGTAACTTTTCTGTAACATTTCCCCCATTTATGTTTTCCATAGAAAGAACTGAATCACTTACACATTGTCTTTTATATTGCATCACATACATCTCAGGGCCAATTCAAACCAAATTAAGGTCTCCATTGTGATGATCGTTTCATGTCTGTGCATTTGTCAAAACTTAGATCAGCACACCAAAAAGGATGATTGTTACTGTATGTAAAATTTTAAAAGAAATACAAACAAAATAGAAATTAAAGATAGTATTGACTACTGTTGTCCAGTTGCTCCTTCAGCCTAATGTTGAAAAGCAGAAAGTAATATCTAAGTGTGCAATGATCATGTGTGCTTCCTGGGAACTCTACCCTTCCCCGTAAAAATTCAATGTTTGCTCTTGTTTTATTTGCCTGAATATTTTATGTTTCTAACACAAGGATTCGTTAATATGGCTTTAATAAGCAGACAGGCTGGGGAAATCTCTAGAAGAAAACTATATCTGTAACATACTGAATTGACAAATGGAGTGTGATCTGAAGGCTTGATTCTGGCATTATGTGACAGGTGCCTTTGTTATCTAGAAGAAATACGGCTGCACTCACCAGCACAACATACGATGTAGGGGCCTAAAGTCCTCACTCCAGCAACGAGAAGACGGGAGACATCATTATTTCACAGCCCACAAAACTTGTGCACGATTGTTGTTAAAGCAGAGAGCTGTCACTTCTCTGTGTGTCTTCTGATGACATAGTTTCTGATATTTATGACAATAGAAATCCCACCTGGTTTTTACCACTCACGTCAAATAGTATTTTCTTTACCTTTCACACAATTGAAGACATCTGACTAGAAAAGTGGATTTGATGTTGATTTGCATCAAAATGTGAATTCCCTCTCCTCCCCAATGATTTCTCCCAAATCTGTGAGAGGAAAAAGAGGGATCACATTTTGATGGTTGACGCTATTGAGCACCCAAGGTGATGGGAAAGGACAGTACTGCTTCATTGATATGCCTTAGCTTTCATAACAATAATCAAAACAGCACTCAGAGGCAGAGGTTCTTACTGTCCTCATTTTTCCAGTGAGGAGAGTGAGGCCCAGAGAGTTTAAGAAACCTGCTCCAGGTTGCAAAGCTAGGAAGTGTCTTGAGCCTCCCTGTCTCGGCAGATCGATGGTGTGTTTTAGATGTCGAGGCTGGGCGTGCTTGTGGAGAGGAGGGAGGCTGGCTAATTCCTTCCACCAGCCTCTAAAGCAGATGATTGGGTGTATGCTGATTTCCTCCAGTTGGATGCCTGCATATTGTCTCAAGACCTCAGTACTTCCTGACTCTTAGCATTTGCAGAGAAGGTAGTGTCCTGTGATTCCCTTTAAAGAAGCTATAACCCAAAAGTCCCCAGGGTTTTGTTTCATTATCAATCCTGCTTTCAATTGCAATAGATCGGGTGTGAAACAATTGCAGAGGATGGCGCTGGGAGTTTCCCTCCTCTTTATCAATAGGTACAAAGGTAATATTTTTCATAACAATTTCAAATGTTTCAAAATGCTTTGCCAGTGAAATAGACAATTCCTGGACCTTTTATTTCTTAAAATACATCAACCTTTAAAAATTTAAATCTTAGGCATGTCCCAAACTTTCACTCTAATGCTGCGTTATATTAAACACACAGTCCTGTTTTGCTCATTTGTCTCTAAAAAAAAAATCAAAGCACATTGCAGACGAAACTTAACGTGGTAAGAGGCCCTAAAATACATTTTTAAAAGTTTTGCATTAATCATACATGAGAAAAATTCTTAAAGCTGACAAGTTTGTCTGTCAATTTTACTAACAAAGAAAATGAGGTGAAAATGGATTAGAGTTGATTCTAAGTGTGGGGGTCAGGCGTGAGTCTCCCCGGAATGTCCACCCGGACAAGCAAATTGTTTTGAGCTGAAAACAATTAAAGCCCAACAAACTCAGGTAGAGCTTTTTACCCTCCCACTTCCACCTTTTTCCTTCTTAAAGAGATTTGAAAAATAACCTGCTTCAGGAAGGGAATCTTAGCATAATCACCTTACACATGCACTGCCGCACATTTGAATTAAGTGCAGCAGACAGGAAGGGCCCAAGCCAAAGTCTGCTCACTGGATCCCCCTCTGTGACATTGTTTCTGAATTGCCTAGGAATAATTCATTTCTCACTTGCTTGGCTACCTGTGAATGTCTGTTTCCTTTTTGAAATCCCAGACCCCTTCCCCCCTTTCCTCCTTTGCCCAAAATGGCATATATACCTCATTTTCATTCATCGTCTTTGGAATTCTCATGCTTATGCGAATTCCCCAGGCACGTGTATTAAAACTTGATTTTTCTCCTGTTAATTGGCTGTATGTCATTTGAATTCTATGACCAGCCAGGAGAACTGAAGGGGTAAAGGGAAAATTTCCCCAGCCCCGACATAAGTGACCTTCTCTAGCAACTTAGGCACTGTGAGACTATTTGTTTGGTTTTATGATGCATGGCTTTAACTACCATCACATGAGGGTGGCTGCTACATGGATATCTGAAGAGAAACCCTTTTCTTTTAAAGGGTGGACAAATTATGTAGACGGATCCTCACATCCTGCACACCGCTGCACCAGCGGGAGACCTTAGAATCAGAAAACTTGACGTGCAAGTGGCTCTCTCTGCCTTTCTATAGGTCTGGCAATAACAAGGATTGCTGTTGGAAGAAGACAGATGATGACACATTATGGGCTTCTCGACTTTGATGTTCTTCCTTTCCTTTAGTGTTCTGCAGGATAAGGCGATAACTCTCTTTCATCTTCCATGTCACAAATGTCTACTGGAACTGTCCTTCAGCTGCTGAAGTACCTGTAGGGAAGCATAATCCAGCCTTGTAAAAAGCCACCGGGCCAGGCTCTTCTGCCACCAACTATGACATACAACAACATTCATTTTATTTACTTTACTCTCTGCATGTATCCAAAGGCAAGATGAACTGATTAAAATATTTTTATATTTGTACATTAATTAGACATTTTTGTATCTTAAGGAAGTATGTTATTTTGACAAATTTAACAAACAACGATAATTTTAATTTTAAATTAAATTATAAATAAAATGTAATAATTGCACATTCACAGTTAAACCTGTGAACTTATTTGTCTTAAACCAAAGGCCATCAGAACAGAAATTATTACCCCTATTTTTTACAGAGGTTTGACTAGAGCTACATGGGGGGAATTCAGGTACAGTGGTTCTCGTGATGGCATCTTGCCACCACTCCCCCTGCTGTCTTTACAGAAAGAACAAAGTTTGAAGCACAATAGGCTTCTACTCCACTCTGCTGGAATTCTAAGAAATCTCGATTACGAGGTTTTCTTTGTTTTGTTTTCAAATGTGTGTACCACAATGAACAAGCATTTCTGTCACATAGTCCCCATTTTATGGCTCCAGAATCCTCTATCTTTGTGTGGTCATTACTACAAAACTCTTACAGGAAATAAGGTGTAAAAGGTAACTGGTGTTTTGTACACGTGTGTAAGAACAAGAGTGAATACACCCCACACATCCTAGTTCTCCTTTCTTTAAGTATTTCCTTTCACATCTACCCTACCAAATGTGGGGTGGAGAGAGGTGGGTGGAGCTATAAAGGAAACTTTAAGTGAAAACAAAATCAGGGGGAAATAAAGGCAGCATCTCTGAGGCAGTTCCACTCCTTCAAAAATTACAGGGTAAAAGAAAAATGTCTGAACTAGAATGCTGTTTCTCCTTGTTTTACTCTACCTGAAGTAGAGTATAGAGGATAAACTGAGGTCCATGAGAAGTGGTTATTTTGGTAATGAGCCTGAAATAACATATCCCAAGCTAGGGAGTAGACTCTCAATCCTTAGATTCATTTATTCATTCAACAAATATCTACTGGGCACCCACAGTGTGTCAAATATCATACTTGGTGTTTGGTAAATGTTTATGAACAGAGGAATGATCCTTATCCTCATAGAATTCATATGCTAGCAAGGTGAAAATACGATAAGCAATACAAGTAGTATCCCCTCTAGTTTGTTAGAAAGTGATAAATGCAACCAAGCAGAATTGTAAGAGCATTACTCTAGAATCTAACTGTGTTTGAACTTCACCTCTACCACTTCCTAGCTATGTGACCTGGTTAGGTACTTACCCTCTTTGTGCCTCCGTCTTCTTATGGCCTATTAAATAGACAAGACAATAGTATGTCCTCCCTAAGGTTGCTATATACATTAGATGAATTAATATCTGACTGGAATGCCTGGATCATAGTAAGAGCTATGTACCTGTCTATTAAATAAATCACTGCTGTGGGAAACATTAAAAAGAAAAGCAACACGGGTGTTAGGGAGTCTGTGGCAGGGCTAGTTTTCTACGAGGTGGTCAGGTGACACTTGAAATAGGAGCAATGCCTTGAAGAAGGTGAAAGAGTTATCCAGATGAATATATTAGGGAAGAGCAGTCCAAACACAGGCAGTGACCTTTGTGAATGTCCTAAGGGGAGCATGTGGCTGCTGACTGGGAAAATGCAAGGAAGCCAGTGGCCTGAATGGAGTGAGCCCCGTGGCGGGTAGTAGTTAGAAATTCTCCCCTGGGAAGATGTTAGCTTCTTTTTTGAGTGAAATGAGAAGTGATTGGTAGTTTTAAGAAGAGTGGCGTAAACTGACTTTTATCTTTAAAAAGATTATTTTGCAGCATTGAAAATAAATTGTAAGGGCACAAGGCCAAAAGCAGGGAGAACAGTCATGCACATGAGAGGTGGTGATGACTTAGATTAAATCTGAGTATTGCAGTGCGGGTGGTGAGAAGTGTCTGGATTCTGCATACATACAGAGAGTTCCAGATGGACTCCCTGTAGTGGGCACAGGGAAGAGAAAGATGAAAATTTCCCATAATGGTTTCTCCTGTCCGCCCTCCTTCCTACCTACAATTTTCTCTTTGCATATAAGGCCAAGAGAGCCCCCAAGTCTAGGAAAAATCATAATGCAAGGAAAGGAGAGTGGATTTGTGAGAGACAACGAGACCGAAGAGGGAAGCCCCATGCACCTGGAGAAGGCGGTCAGGCTGGCAGCCCCGCCCACAGAATCTGGCGGAGAACGCCTCCCCCTGTAAAGGCATGCAGAGGGAGGGCTTGGTGGTCCCATCCTCTTAATGTTCAGCTCTGTGGGTAATCTTTCACAGGATGAGGCAGGTTCAAGAAATTTCTCTGGGGGCTCCCTGGTGGTGTAGTGGCTAAGGCTTTGGCGCTGTCAGCGCTGCGTCCTGGGTTCGATTCCCAACCAGTGAACCAAACAACAACAACAACAAAAAGAAATTTCTCTGGACAGGAGTAGATTTATTTCTATATTTTGGGGGACAGAAGTTTAGGAAATCTAAAGATAAATATTGGTGCTGTTTTTAAAAAATGGAGTCTTTTGTCTCCTTGCCAGTACTTTTGGTCCTTTCATTCTCTTCTCCGGGAGTGGGAATAAGCCATATCTAAATAAGCCGTATTTAAAGAAGCCATATCTAACGTCCAAGAATGATTGATTAGTTCAGGAATTGATACTGACCTCTTCCAATGATGCTCATTAGACTGGCATACCTGTCTCTACATAGAACCAGCCCAGGACCACCCACCAATGTACTCAAAATGGTGATTTGCTGAAGGAGATTATGATATGGAAAACATCTTCTTTGCCTCATTTTTCATCTTCTCCCAATATTTCTTTGCGTTCTCTCTTCTTTTCTTGCCTCCCTTCCTCCACTCTTATCAGCTGGATATTCCTCCATAAAATCCATTTACAGTTTGATGCCTCAAGCTGTTATCAGTTAAACAAGTTTCATTTAAAAAGAGATTTTCCTCGAATCTGACCACACTCGTTCACTCATGAACAGAGGCTGCAGTTCTTGGGCGTAGGCAGAGGAAGGGCATGGATTCATCGACATCTTCTGTCAGAGGTCAACAAGCTATCTTTCAGCCCTCCTGGGCCCTAAGCAGGTGCTCCTGCCTTTCTTCTGACAATAGCAAAGGTTCCCAAGACCCCAGATGACAGCTCCTATGTTAGTTAGTACTTAGTGGCTCTGCTGACAGGTGTTTCTCTGTATATTCAGACAACAGGTGTTTGCCTGGTGCCTCCTGCCAAAAGGCAGAGCCGGAGTAGAAAACAAAGCCCATTTGTGAAAATGATTACTGTAATTAAGAGCAATGGTAATGCCACTGATGACAACACACACACACCCGCACTCACACTCCTCCAAATCCTGTCCCCTTGACAGAGGAAATGACAGACCATATTTTCATGTTTTTTTTCCTTTTAAAAAAATTAAAGTATAATTCATGTAATGCACTTTGAAACACTAAAGATCTCACTTCTTTTGGGGAGAAATTGGAATGGTGACTAGGCTATTTTTTGAAACCATTCCTCACAAAGATTCTCAGGAGTTCTATGTTATTGTGCATTTGGAGATTACAAGGCAGTGTGTGCTGACAGGAGACAGCCTTTAAGGAGCTTATAACTTACCCGATGCCATGTATACCCGTAAGGATAGTGCAATAGCTAAGCAGTAACCAGATTACAAGGCTTTTGGTGGTGACCTTCATCACAGTTCTGTTGTGTGACCATTCCTCTGGCTCTCAGCAGAAAATTGCTTCCTTTGCAACCAAGAAAAGTCTTTATAGTAATATTCTGTATGCTCCTCAATTCCTCCCTTAAGGACCATGCAGGAGCCTCAAAGACAGGGCAGACAGCAGAATGATTTGCATAGGTAAATTCTTCTTTTTTTAAAAGTCTGTGAACATGAATTAGTCACTCATCTTTTTATTTATTTATTTATTCATTCATGTATTTTTTTTCCAGAGCTAGGGGTTCTCTCACTGCTCTGATTTGAGCTAGCTAGCAGAATGAAAAGCAAAGTGTGGTGTTGGCCAAGAGGATACAGATAGATCAAAAGTCATGGACTTTGTCAACACCATTTTCATGTTAACTACATAGGATCACAATATTCAAAATAAATGTTATGCATTGGGTCCTGCTGCTCCATTTTAAATCTCTTGTACATGTTGCATGGGACCTAAGGGGGTAGTCATGTGGGGAGTTGAATTCTAGCCGTTATGTACTGGGACTGTTGACTGCTTTTATACTATGATTACCAAGAGAATGGTCCAGGAATTTTGAGCTAGCAATTTTGCAGTGAAAGAAAAACCTAGGAAGAAATGAAAAATGTTTGTTCACAAATAGTCCTAGAAACCACAAAAATCAGATGCTGTTTTTTGTGTTGTTTGTTTTTTAAGTTTTTGGTTAAGCTGAAATCAATTTTTGACTTCTCAGAAAATTACCAATTTTAGAAAAAGTACGCAAGGAATATTTCCCTAGAATGTGAGACCTAAACTTTTCTTGGGGGAAAAGAAAGATCCAAGCCGAAGAAAGACATTCACATGCTGTTATTGAAGATATTTTTTTTAAATGTATTTTTTTGTTTTTTTATCTGTTGAATAATATCTTTAAAATTTTGTGTACTTGTCCTCCCAGAGTTGCATCTCCAATTTTAGTCTCCTACCCCTTTAAAATTGTAGAAAAATAAGTATCGTATGTGAAAAAAACAACAACAACATAGTTTGTGTCAACTCGCTCTCAGACTTAGTCTGAAAAACCAGCTTTGATCAAATTACTTTCTGAACAAATGGCCTTTGACTGGGTTTGTGAATGGACAGCCCAGTCACCCTGGGTTTCCGCAGCTTCCTATCTGTTTATTGCTGGTACCAGGCTTGGTCTCACTTGTGTTCTCTTCCCCTGTCTCATTTGGCACAAGAGGGATGCCCTAGAAGAGGACACTGTTCTTCCTTTCTCTCTATTCCCAGCCCTTATTTTCTTCTTGAACAAGTGCCCATTTACTTATGGCCTGTCTTTCTGATACAAACCAAACGTCCAGAACGCTAACCTATTCCAATAGCAGCAATTCTAATTTACCCTCTTTTTCTCTCATGAATGAGAAAAGTCCAGTGGGGAATTAAGTTTGATAGCACCCTGCCTATCTATATACGAGGGCTGTCTGGAAAAAATTCAGCCATAAATGCCTCTATTTTTCATATTATCTGTCTGGATACTTTCTGGACAGCCCTCCTATACTCAGAATGACCTCTCCTGACATTATTAGATACAGATGTACCGGGAAGAAAACCCATTACAAAGGGCAAAGGGAGCTCTGTTTGGGAAAAGGGATGGTGGCATGATCTTCAAAGATGACTTTTCACTCATGTGTAACTGTTACTGCACCCTCTATGTTCTATGTCTGGTCATACAAAGGGTAGAGGCTTCTTGTAGTTTAAGAGCAGTCGTTTCCCTGAAATTGGATATTGCTCACTGAGATGACTGGGGACATGTAGTGCTTTGGGACTCAGTGCATGGATATACCAGAAAATAAAACAAGAATAGTCACTGATTATTTGGAAAGCACCTGAGCTGAGTTTTATCGCTGGGCTTTAGTTGAGCTTTGAGTTAGTTTTTATTTTTTAGAAAAAATAACTGCTTTCATTGAGTCTTCAAGTCACAAAAAACCTCTTTCTACTAGCAAAAGTTGTTTTGCTTCCTGACTCCACAGATATAGAGAAGACCAGCTGCCTGTGGCTATTTCAAAACAAGTGCCTCCTCGGAGGGAAGTAACAGACCCTGGAGAAAGAGGAAGAGATCTAACCTGCAGACCTGCAGAATGTCTAATCACACCATCATCACCTGCATGTGCATTCTGTCTTTGTTTCCTTCCCAAGGTTGGCCCTTTCTACCCTCTCAGCCAGCTCATTGCTCCCTTAGCCACAGGCTATTTGTTGTGTAGTTGCTGCCAACTTGGCTGGTGAGCAACCAGGCCTGGAGGACACAGAGGGTCCTGGGAAGAACACAGAATGAAGGCCCCAACAGGGTCTGCTGCTGCTTCCTCCCACAATACAACTGTGCCTCCCTTAAAAACTGTATGCAACTACAAATCACTGTGGAGTCACCAGGGACCTGGTTCACAAAAGGTGGTCCTACTGTCTGGATACTGCCTCTGTGGTGGGGATGGAGAGGGACAGCCATCAGGTCCTTTAGGGCCAGGGTAAAGCAGCTCACTGAGCAAAACATTCTGAAAACTTCTGGACTTTTGTCTGCTTGGATTAAAAAAAAAAAAAAAAAAAGACCAGGCAAACCTCACCGTGTGGGCACCTCCAGGAGGGAAGATTTGGAGCCACTGGGGTTCTCTGAAGAAATGCCTGTGTGAGGTCCGCTGGCACAGTGGCAACATGGCTCCAGGGCAGAAGTGCCTCTTGGGACTCTGGCACGTACTGCCCAAGGTTGCTGCTCACCCTATCCCACTACCTCTTGTCCTTCACTTGGTCCCAGCATGATGCCCAGTGGGAAGGACCAGGTGCTGGTCCTGCCCTGGGAGCGCTGGTCTCAGGGAGCTCTGGCCTCTGCACAACCAGAGGAAGTTATAGATCAGAAGTGGCAAATCTTTTGGCTTCCTTGGACCACGCTGGAAGAATTCTCTTGGGCCACACATAAAATACACTAACAATAGCTTATTTTTAAAGTCACAAAATAAATCTCATAATGTTTTAGGAAAGTTTATGAATTTGTGTCGGGTGGCATTCAAAGCCATCCTGGGCTGCATCCTGCCGGCTGGCTGCGGGTTGAACAAGCCTGTGGGGATACTGAGCTCATTGGTCCCTCCGGTGAAAGAAAGCGTAAGCATTGACTTCTTCACCTTGACTTCTCTCTCCTTAGGCTTTTGAGGGCCAACCTGAAGATCCAGGCTTTGAATTGATTCCTGTGGCTAGTGATTGGATCATCGCTATAGCTATTAAAGACGTTCAGAGAAATTCCGGTTTCCCACACCGAAGTAGGAGAGGCTGGCAAAGGTGAGCCTGAGGTAGTGGGGCTGAAGAACGTGTGGCCTGGAGGTTCAAGAGTTCAGGTAAACGAGTCCGAGAGGATGCCCCCACCCCCCGCTGAAGCATGCGCACTCGGAGCTGGCGCCTCGGAGCTGGCGGAACCCATTAACCTGTTAGTTTTTCGGTCTTCCGTGGGTTGGCGGAGGCTGCAAACTAGTCCTCGAGGATCGCTGGCATTTTGTCTGCAGGTAGTCAGGCGCATGCACCTTCTCCACGGCCTGGCTTACGCGGCTAGGAGAGCGTGGGAATTAAGCACAGCAGCGCGCGCCGGCCGTGGGCGCGCGTCCAGCTAACCCTGGCGACCTTGCCCAGGCTCTGCTGCTTGTGAATGGACCGCGGGAACGTCTCCGGCCAGGAGGCTTGTGATGGTCAGACAGTAACCGGAGAAAAAGTGGAACAGGCTTTCCCTGTTGAGTGGAGATGACGGGAGTAGAACCCGGAGAAGCTGAGACGGTGAAATGGGAATTTTCCGACCTCAGCGAAATGGGCTGCGCGGCGGCCGAGGCGGGGCGCCGCGCAGGGAGGGCGCAGCCCCGGAGCTCGGGGCTACCGGCTTCTCTCTGCGGAACTGCGGTAGGACCGGACTCGGTGGCTCTGCAGTGTAACACGTGCAGTGTTGTTTTGCACTGTTCAGCTTTTGCAGGCTTCTTTTTAAATGGCCCCACTACAGGTTCAACACTCGTGTTACAGATTTTTAAAGTTTAGTGACATTCATTCTGCTTGCTTAGGCACACACACTGTGTGGTCCTAAGAGCGCACATTCTCTCTCTCTCCCTCCCTCCCTCCCTCCCTCCTCCT